>JAANBC010000439.1:0-27404 GCA_014621405.1 Stylonectria norvegica | reverse complement strand
TCGGCTTTGGCAGCCCGCAAAACCTCGCGCCGCCGAGCGCTGGCCGCTTCACCAAGAAGCTGAGCGCTCCCCTCTCGTCCTGGGGTTTCGCCAAGGATCAGATGTCGACCACCTCGGCATCGGCAATTGAAGCACAGCACGATAATGCCACTCGGAATATCGAGGCGGGCTTGATGCGCTGCATCATGAGACTCATCGCCACGGCCAAGATGATGGCTAAAGAAGGGACTGCTGAAGAAAGAATGGTGGAAGTAGAGACCAATGAGGTTGACATGATTTTCGTGAGGAGCTTGTGCGAGATTGTTAGAATTTCCGAGGAGGTGTCTTAGAAGATATAACGTGGCTTGGAAAATATGAGAATATGCTGGTTGGATGGCAATCCATGTTACGGGATGGTGTTTGGGCGCTCGGCGGTTGCGATCAAATACCCTTGTTGGCGAACTATAGGTTGGTTTGGCCAGCTATTGATGTTATATAGAATCAATTTATCTTGATGAACAATACCTTACATTATCTCGACTTTTGCATAGTGACTTATGTGCTATGTCTTTGGACTTTAATTCAAGAAAACAAAGAGAACAGGGACTAAAACCATGCTCTTGACTTTGTAACATGTCCTTGCGTACCAGAAACTACAAAGGGGGATTTGACGTTTGAAACTATGGGGATTTTGCAAGATGAGCATGCCCTCGCTGATCCATGTGCGAGCAAATGGAATTCATCGCATTTCACATGTATCTATAACCTATAAAGCACGACCAAAGATCACCAAGACATTGCCTTTGTTCTCTATTGTACCAATAATCCATAAGGTACCTATTATAGATGAGGCCTTGGGTGGTGTATTCCCGCAACCCATCCCCCCATCGACAACCCATGTAAGTGACCAAAAACCGCCCCCCCTCAAAACATGGGCGAAATGCAATCCACACATATCACCTATCAAATTACAAAACATGGACTTCTTCATCCCCGATTCCCAGAATCCCCTTGAAATAAAGTGGCCAGTCCTCCCGACCCTTCAGACAATCTTCAAACGTCGTCATCGGTACTTTACCACAAGCGCGGGAATTGGTGCTGAAACTAGTCACTCTGGGAAATCGCTAGTTCTTGCAAACCCGACTTGCTGGAAAACCTATCTTAGACAAAAACGCCCATATTCCCCATCTCTTCGCTGGAGGCGTACATTTTGGGGAAAACATGCCATGCTGTCAGCTGGTGTCGAGAAGTTGAGGCCTAGCTGGAGGTATACTTTATTCGGGATTCATCATCGTCAATCTGTCGCGTAGTGTCTCTTGGTGGTGATGTCTTGAACGGGAGAGGTAGATTGTGGGCGTTATGGAGGACCCTTGTGTCTTCGCCACTGAAACTAGTCACAATGGCTGCGAATATGGCGCGCGCGCTACTACGGGTGACGATCAAGGGTCTGATATTTGACAGTTTGAAGATGCAGGGTCTAGCAGATCAAGGGTATCATCATATTCTCACTTTACAAGTTTACAGTCATCTAACCGCTTCTCCTCAACGCCTTCATCCCCATCTCTAGCGGGCCTCCTCCATCGCCAAACACCTCGTCATACCACTTCTCCTCCACATCAAGTCCCTGACACACGGCGTCCCATCCGATGGGTATCAACGCCTTGCCCTCCATTACCGTCACCAGCACCTCCGTCTCCTGCGTCGGTGCCCAATACACAACATCCTCGTCGTGTGCCTCGCCGTCAATCCTCGCCAGGGGCTTCACCACCGCGTCGTGCCGCCGCGTAACCAGCTCCCGCAGCTGGGGGTGGTACCACATTAGGTGCCACCAGTACTGCAGCCGCCACGGCTTGAGGTCGTCGCCGTGCGTGTCATGGTGGATGCCCACGGGAGTGACGCCCAGGTAGAAGTCCGTGTAGAGCGGCACGTCGCCCCAGGTCGTTCCCGCGGCGAGCAGCGAGTCAACGGCGCCGTGGCCGCGTAGTTCGCGCGGGAGTCCGTGGATGCGTACGGCGCCAGGGACGCCCGCGCGCGCTGACGCTTCTTCCACGTCGTCGCCGTCGTTGAGCGCTACGAAGAAGCCGTCGTCCTCTGAGGAGCTCGTCGGCGGGATCGTCGTGGAGTTGTAGTCGAGCCCGATGCCGAACTCGAAGCGTTGGCCTTGTACGGCAGCGGCTACGATGCGGTGCACATCTTCGTCGTCACCCGCAGCCGACCTGGGGATGGATGACCTCCCGTTCCACGAGGACCTGAGATGCCGTGCCCACTCGCGCCAGACCTCCTGGTCGTCCATGACCTCGCCGAAGAAAGCCTGGTCGCTGCGGCCACTCATGGGCGCCAGATCGGCCTTCTCCCTGCTCCGGCGAAGAGCGTCCCTCAGCGCGCCCATCGTGCCCATGATCATGCCGCTGTTGACGCACCTCGGGCGGAGCTTGCTGTACTTCCTCCCCGGGTCTGCGGTCGAGACGAGCTGATCCGTTCCCTCGTCATAGAGATCCGACCGCACCGGCGATTCCGGCCAGTGCGCATCTGGGCCGGAATCGCTATCGGGAAAGCACTCCTTTGCGGTCGACATAACGATCTTCTGCCGCGGGGGAAGGATGGGGAACGAGGCATCTACGCCGAGGCTCTCCCATTGCTTGCGCACGCGCTCGTCGGCTTCGCGGTTGAGTTGATGGTAGCGCTCGATGAGCACTGACGGCGGCAGCTGGAACCAGACATCGTAGGCTTCCACAAGTAGGACGAGATCGTCCTCGCCGGCCTCTTCGTCAGAGCCGGGGTCTAGCACCGCCTCGATGGCGCCCAGGAGGCATTCCAGCTTGGCGACTTGTCCATCGGGGCGATTACACTCGCCGTGCCAGTTCAACAAGGTCGGCGCGGGATAACCCAGCGCGACGGCCGACATGACAGTCTTGCACAGATTGACGTCTGCTTCGTCGGCAGCCATGAAGACGCGCAGGCGCCGAGACGTGCTCAGGCCGGCATCGTGACTAGGGGGATTGAAGCTCTCCAGCTGCGTCCGCGAAAAGCTTTTCGAGGCGGAACGTCGCCCTGGTATGAGACCGTCAAGCTGTGTTGTGAACTATCGGGGTTGAGCATTAGTTGTCTTGCGTACGGAAGAGTCGCGTTGGTTTACATACTGTGGCTACTAGATATGTTGTTGCCCATAGAAGGAAGAGAGCGACCGTGCTGAGAAGCCACTTGGTGCTTCTCACGGGCCTCGGTGAATATTGAGGAGCGATGATTCCTTGGCCTCTTTTGGACGAGGCCATCCGTGATGTAGATTTACACTCTCCGGGCCGAAAGCTGCTATACGTATCGGTTTTGACCGTTTTGTCGTCGTTATCGGCGGAGGCTAACCCTCTTACACGGCGGGTCCAGCGTCCGAGGCCCGTAGACAAAGACATCTTAAACGAAGGAATCGATAGCGAAACTATCGGTAAAGAATGGAGAACAAAGGACCACAAAGAATTGAACGAGAGATAGAAAGGCACCGCAGAACTTCGGCAGGAAGGGGGGCCGCTTCTGATGACTACGATATGTAGTCTATGTATTGCACCCTCGCCGTTGAACCGAGGCGATCCAAGTGTCTTATCTCGAGAGATTGAGGCGAGCGAGCTAACACGCCCGATGCCACCACGGGCACCAACGCTGCCGTTCGTTGGCGTCGTGCATTCAATACAAGTACGTACCCTACTCTATCTCGTAGAGAGGCTTGCAGCTCTCTCTAAGAAATTGAGATTGAGACCGCCCTTAGCACGCTGCTACTCTGAACAGTTTTGTCCCTGGTGTTCGTTGTGCCTGGCGCCCACGGCCCAATCATCTCGCACCGTTGCATCACGATCTCGCTGGCGCCGACTAGCCTTGCCCACGCGGCCGACCACGTGGGAACACGAGTTGCGATTAGAGGCCCGTGGGCCATCTCTCTCCACGGGGGTCTGCATCTTATTCTTATTCTTGTTGGGAGGATTCCATTACGAATTGCGGGTGATGGACGGGACTCGAGCCCCTTCGGCACTGGGCACTTACACGAGACGATGCGGCTGGGAGCTACACGCCACGGCACCCACCTTAATAGCTGCATCCCCTGAAGAGACAAAGGGACATAGAGACAAAAGAGAGATGGATGGTTGATGGGTGTTTCCAGCTGGTTTTGTGACTGAATAAAGTCCAAGTACAAAGGCTGTTGCTTCCGTGTCCGTGTCCGTATACTTCCATGTCGCGTCGATCGATGGGTTCTAGTTTCCTCTCATCCGTTCTTCTTGAATATCTGAAAACCCTCTAGTAATTCTCGAGACATCGTCGTCTTGTCCATCAACCATGTTCACCCCAAGGACAATTTGCTCGACCGACGGGCTACGAGCCTTTACCGGCTTCGCCATCCTCGGTACGAACCTTCTCTCTTTTGTCTTAAACCAAAACCCGTTGGAACTCTATCGCTAATTAACTTCCAGGCCTCGTCAACACCATCCTCCCCTTCATCATCTTCTCCGCCAACTCCCTCACCACCCCCTACCCACGCTGGGCCATCCTCCTCATTGAACTCCTCCCCGCCCTCGCGACGAAACTCCTCCTCCCGCACGTCCTCCACCGTGTGCCCTACTGGATGCGCCCGCTCACCGTGGCGAGCTTCTGGATCCTCGGCGCCGTCATCACACCCGCCACGCCGTCGCCATCACTGCGGATCCTGACTTCCCTGATCGCCTCAGCATCGGCCGCCGCGACGGATGTCTCCCTGCTCGGCATGATGCGCTACTACGGCCGCCTTGGTCTTGCGGGCTGGGGCGCGGGCACGGGCGCGGGAGCCGTCGTCTGCGCGGCGCTGCCCTTTGTTCTGACAGTTTGGAAGGACGCCTTTCTGGGTATCTCCGTTCACTGCGTCTATTGCCTGACCGGGGCGATGCTTGTCGCCTCTTTCGCGGTGCTGCCTCGGGCGCCGATGAATTACCCCGAGACTTGGCAAGGCGATGATAAGGGCGCCTTGGAGGACAGTGAGCAGGGCGTGGCTCTGCTGATGCCGGACTATCTGGAGGAGCTGAACCGCCAGTTGAGCAGTTCCACGAGGATGAAGCTGGTCGGGAAGATGCTCCGGCCGTTTATGCTCCCCCTCTTTGTCGCCTTTGCGGCGCAGGCCATCGTCCTTCCCGGAATCACGAGAGCATTACCGATTTCCCCTTCCTTCGAGACGTTCTTCGCCTTTGCGACCTCATCCGGGCTGGCATTTCAGCTCGGCAGTTTCATCTCCCGAACGACGGTTCTCGTCTTCCGGCCTCGGAACATCGCGAGGCCACTTGTGCTTCTCCTCGCCACCACGGCCATGCTCCTCCTAGCAGCGTATTCCCCTGTCTCTAGCTCCATGCTTGTCGGGGTGATTGCCTTTTGCGCGGGCCTGATGGGTGGCGCCGTGTACATGACGGTGTTTGCGACCATCGTCGAAGAGAAGACCTCTGAGCTTGGGACGACCAAGGAGTTTTGTCTACAAGTTACGGGGGAGGGCGAGACGGCGGGGCTTTTTGTGGGTGGGTTGTTGAGTACGGTTTTGGAGTCGGGGCTGTGTCAAACTGCTGGAGAAATAAGGTGGTGTCAAAGTACGAGATAGAGATATTTGTGAACAGGTAGAATAATAATAAAAGGCCAAAGAAGCCTTACTGACTTCATATGTTCGATTCCTCGACGCGCCCTAATACTTTACTCACTGACTGGTCAACTATTCAACAAAGCATAGTTCGAACCTAAGAGCACTTGTTCATGGGGAACTATTGGATATCTTGACAACTACCACGAGGCTTTCCCGGATGTAGACCGCTTTCACAAGGGACATCTTAAAATTACCATCTTCGATGCTGCTTGTTCGGTCAAGATAGCTTGTCAGTGGCTCTTTATGTGTCTCGCTGCTGCTTTTCATCGCAGGCCAATCCGTGACGGGGTATTTAATCGGTGATTTAAATGTCGTGTAATTTATATGCTGTGAGTTGGCTAGTCTATCCGCATGCGGACAATAAGACAAGCTCGTGATACGTATAGGAACACCCATCACAGTTCTTCATTTGCCAGATTGGACTTTATCATACGAGACATGCCTGAGAATTTGGACACCAAAACAAAGGTTGGTGAGACAAGTTCATTATTAATATTGATGACAACGACTATAGCGAGCACGGCTATCATGATGAAACCACATCGGGAAGACGATTCCTCCGTTCAATAGACCGCTGCATACGCTGGCTAAGAAAATCATGGGGTTCTCCGTCTTGATAGAGTGAATGTAATGCTGTGAGGTGGTTTTGCTGTATATATGTAACATCTCACCCGGTTCGATGTGTTGGATGTTAATTCCTTGTGTTAGGGTCAATCTTGTTGTTCGGCTTTTGTTAAGAATTTCGTGACTTGCTATAGTTATTGTTCAACCCTATGCTATTCATCGAAAATGTCAGATATAACCAGAATGTGAAGTCTTGGCCTGAGACAATTGCAAATTCGAGACCTTCCAGCAAGGAAGTCGTTGCTTGTGCGCTTTCGTGAAACTTCTTTGTCATTCGAGATACATCGCTTTTCACAACGCCTTACGAAACCAGAGCCTCAACCTCAATCTCAACAAGCATCCCCGGAATCCCCAGCTCCGTCACACCCACACAAGTCCACGTCGGCTGATGATCCGGCATCCACTTCCGAAACTCCTCCACCATAAGATCAAACGACCCGGACAGGGAAATATGGAAACTGCCGACCGAAGTCACGTCAGCCCAGCCCTTCGCCCCGGCGTCCTTGAGGTTCTTGTCCACGTTCTTGAAGGCCAGGTCGATCTGGCCCTTCAGATCCGACTCATCGATGTTGCCGTCGGCGTCCCAGCCGCCTTGGCCCGAGCATTTGATTGTGTTGCCGATGCGGACGGCTTGCGAGTATGAGTAGAGACGGTTGTTGGTGACGCCGACGCCTTCGTAGTTGTAGTATTTGGCGGTAGACATTTTTTGCGGAGGATCACTGCAGGAGGAGGGTTAACTGGATTGTGTTATTTGTCAGATTCTTTCATATGAGTATGATATACTTAATGTTGGCGGGTTGTAAGGTAAGTAGATAAATACCTTAGGTAATTCAGGGTGCGGCGAACGGGGAGGTGGCCGTGTGCTCTTCAGGTTATTTACCAGCAAAGGTTAGCAAACCCTCTTCATCTCTTCGACTCGCCTATACCAGGCTCTTTACCTTATATACGTAGTTGCCAAGTCTACATGTTATACGCTGCATCAGCCAAGCGATCGAATGGCCTACGTCTTTGCCCCTTACAGAATGGTGCTGTGCTCGTCTTCATCATCCTCGCGAGAAGCAAAACCCGTGGCGACCAATCATCACCATGCACTATGCATTAAAAGACGGTAAAATCAGCTTGATTTCCGGGGTATACGTAATTGAATATTTACTCTGCCACGGGTTCTTCCCCGCAAAGCTCAAAACGAACATGTTGATAACCCATATGAGCGAAAGCGTCTAAAGGACTCGCAAATACACTTAATCACGAATAGCTCGTTGGCTTGGAGATATCGCTTCGGTCCCGATACATGAATTCTCTGGGTTTTGGGTGAGAGTCCTTCGCATCGTTTGCGAATATGAGGGTTTGTATTCGTACGAACATAGCTTACTCTGGGGCCGAGGGCACCTTGTCTCGATAGGGATATAGATAGTCCACTTCAACGCTACCTTGGCATCTTGGCAATGCTCCTAACCCATTTGCACACACCACCACGATCAATGACCAATGCATATGATAGCAGCCGTTTGGCAGGATTGATAATCTTGCCAACTTTATCCGCAAGGGCTGTTGAGCCGGTTTTTATAGAGTCCTGAATTGTTGACTTGCGGGTGGTTTTGAAGGGAAGTGCAATTACGAAACAATGACACCACGTAAAGCAAAACAAAGGGGTTAATACCGTGACGAATGAAAAGGTTGGACTACTACGGTGTCTATATAAGCAAACATAATCCTGCATATGGAGGGCTTTCGCGTTTCGTCTTGAGCCTAGACAGGTTACTAAAAAGGTTTCTGAATATCCCGATGCCCATTCGGACAGCAGAACACGTTTTCGAATTATGGGTTCATTGCCATGTAGCGAGTTGCCTTCATTTAAATCCATACGGTGTAGACGCCAAATAAGTTGATTGCTGAACTTTAGAAATCTGGTTTCCCAGACTAGCATGACCGTCTCAAACACCCTGATCATCCACAGTTCTCACCGAGCTGTCCTCCCACCAGATCCTCCTATTCACTTTTAAATAAAACCAGCCGCGATGATTCCTCCTCCACTACTATCCCTAGATCCTGCCGTGCTGTCCACCCATGGAATCCGACTCTTCATTCCAAAAGACCAGCAGCAATAGTCTCTCCTCCACTCCTAATAACCACCCGCTGGCCAGGTTCCAGAGGGACCTTTGCCGCCAGTTGAACCACCACTCGCGCAACGCCTCCTGGCTGCACGATTCTTGGCTTCTTCTTCAGCACTGCTCCCGTGGCCTTGTCGAGCGTCGATGTGATGGACACAATCTGACCAGCCGAATGGAGTCTGCCCCTGTGAAGGTCGACGGGCATTGGCATCAGATGCTCAAAGGCCATGGCCTTCATGGTGAAGGTATCGGAGCAAGCGATGGGGTTTGTTGTGGGGCAAAGCATATCGCCAACGCGGATGTGAATAGGGTCGATGTTAGCGAGGACAATGCTGGCGCTTTCGCCAGCAACTGCCCAGTCTCGCGTGTCCGAGTCCACGACGATGGATTTGATGTACGCTTCCTCCCCGCTAGGCTGCACCAACAAGGCGTCGCCAACTTGTATGGACCCTGAATCAATTCGCCCCGCAATGGTTGTGGTTCCTTGCTGTGATCTGAACACTTCAGATATGGCCATTCGGAATGGCTTCTTGATTGCTCGTGCGGCTGACGGCTCTGAGTCTTCTAGGGCATCGATCAAAGTAGTTCCCGTATACCAGGATGCTGTTTCCGTCTCTATGCCCTTGACCAGGTTGTCTCCGTTCAAGCCGGATATCGGGACGAAACTGACATTCTTGCCTTGAAATCCGAGGCCAGTCAAGAAGCCGCTAACTTGCTGCGTGATTTCGTCGTAGCGTTCTTGCGACCAGTCGACCATATCCAACTTGTTCACAGCAATCACCAGCTTTTGAACTCCCAGACTTCGGAGGAGTAGAACATGCTCCCGTGTTTGACCCTTCAGTCCCTTTTCGAAGGCGCCAGTGTTTCCATCAATGACCAAGATGGCAAAATCCGCTTGGCTGGCGCCAGCAATCATGTTTGGTACAAAGTCTCGATGTCCCGGCGCGTCAAGAATGGTGAACTTGGTCTTCTCGGTCTCGAAATGATTGGTGGCAATGTCGATGGTTATGCCGCGTTCCCGTTCTTCGCTTCTCTGATCCATTACCCAAGCGAGAGCGAAGGACTGCTTCCCAGTTTTCTGGGCTTGTCTGCGATATTTGTCGATAGTGTGCTTTTCGACGAACTTAAGTTCTAGCAGTAATCGTCCCATCAGGGTACTCTTGCCAGCGTCGACGTGGCCTGATGAAAACATCAGAAATCAAAACGTGCAACGTAGAGGATCCCACTTACCAACAACCACAAAGCTGATACTCCTCTTGTTTGAACTATTCTCAAACTCCTTGACAACATCGAGGCCTTTGCTCTTAGGTGGGGGCGCATCGTTGAGCTTCAGCCCGGCGACACCATTGATGGCATCATCATCCGAAGCAGCGTCTTTGTCTTTTTGAGACTTCTTGGATGCCTTCGGAACTACTGGGGCCTTCTTGCCTGCTGGAAAGGGGTTAGAATTAGCCCGTTACTGCGCCTTTTTGAAAGTCGAACCTTTCGCCTGAGCTGCAAGCACGATCTCGTCTGGACTTGGCTTGGCGAATGCTTCGGCTGAAAAGGATGGGTGGGACTTGTATGGCATCGGGAAGAATTGGGGTGTTTGAATTTTGGGAGCCTCTGAAGCAGATCCACAGAGCGTTCGAGCGAATGCAGATGGTTGAGCCTTTTCAATGATAACCTCCAAGTCATCATCAAACCACGAAGACCGTTTTGCAGGGATGCTGGTTTGAGGAGCTTCGGAAGAGCTGTCACCTCCTTTCTTGTGATGCTGTTCAGCCAATCCCTCGTTGAAGTTGATGGAAGATGACGAAGGGCGTCGTTGGGGGTGTAAGGCAGAGTCATTTGAGACCTTTTGACGTTTCGCTAATGCAATAGTCGGATTGATGTTCTCTTTCTGTAGTTGGTCCTCAATTGAAAGTTTGGCGATGCCTTGCTGTGCTTGCAAAGTCTTCTCTTGCTCTTTTTTCTCATCGTTCTTCTTCTTTCTCGCGGCTGCTAGGGCCTGAAGCTTCGACATTTTGGGAGGCCCTTCGCCGCCGCCCAATAAACCTCCACGAGGCCGCTCAGGCGCAATAAAGGTGGTTTGGCGATGTTGTGGAACATCCATCCATGGCATGTCATCGAAGAACGACGAGTGAGAGATCTTGGGTCTTTTGGCGATGGGAAGATCTGATGAAAACGACGTCCCCAATGAGCCATTGTCCCAAATGTGTCCAGCTACTGAACGCTCTTGCTCTGCTCCAGTGGCTTCCGAATACTGGCCCTGTGTTGCAGAAAAAAAGACTGCGCTAAACATACCTTCTGGGGCTTTCTTCGGCGTAGGCTTGGGTGCTGGGGCGATGAATGTTTTGGTCAAATACGTAACAACCTTGTCGATGTCGTAGTAGTAGTGCCACAAAGACTCTTGTATTTGCTCCGTGGTGACCTTGCTGGACTCGGTGCCGAGCGCTTGGCGCACCTCTGCAGTCCCGTTGACCATAGCTGCCCTGTCTTCGGGACTCAGCTCATCATCTTCCTCCTCGTAATCGTCGCCGTCAAATTCGGAAACAATCTGGTTCGGGTCAAATGTGTGGACGATACGGTGTCGAGACATGTTATCAGTTTCGAGAATTGTCCACGTAGGTGAGAGTTTTCTTGTGAGCGTATGGTGGTAAATGCGCGTAGTTGCGTTGAATGGTGTTTCTGGAGCGGCAGATTCGAGTATGGTGAGACAGAAACCACGGTATTGTTTGCGGAAGGAAAGCGTGGCTCGAAATCAAAACAATATGCGAGGTAACCCTTGTTAAGTAGTCTCCAGCTCGAATGCGGTGGCTGAGTTTGTTTATGTTTGGGTGATCAAAGTTTGGCAAAGTCCGTCAAAGTTCATCGAGAAACGTGTGGTTGAGGGGCAACCTTGGACCGGGCGACGATGGAGGGGCAATTGTTTTGGCTGCGGGCAGCTTTGGTGGGGTTCAATGACGGCAACCTCCTAGAATAAAGTTCCGGGGTTCTAGGGGATTTCAAGCCCGGACTTTCTCTTCCCCCGCCCACCGAACAACGGTGGAAGGTCGGTGCGTCCGTGCGTCGGTGCGGTGCGAGGCAACCCCCGATATTCAAAAAATTCAGGCACAATCAAGAGGGAAACGTTGAAGCTTTGCCCTGCCACCGCATCTGTTGGGATCTTTTGTGTCTTCGCCGTAACCGACCCGTTTCCCGCGAATACAGCTCCCCAAGGCGGACGACCAAACGCCAAGATGTCGTTGAGTGAGTCCCGCACAAACCCCCTTTGGAGGGGTTGAAGCTAATCAGGAACAGATCTGGATATGTCCAACGGTACGGTCCACCGACGACGCACCATGGTTCCCAGCTAACCGTTATAACAGCGGCGATGATGAAGGATGAGCAAGGCCGTCCTTTCATCATCGTGCGAGAGTGCGTTCTCCTCACCCTCAACCTCGCCCGCGTCATGTTCATCGTTTAACAATTCTCGTTTCTTAGTCAGGGAAAGAAGAAGCGCCAGTTCGGCAACGAAGCCGTCAAGTCTCATATCCTCGCCGCTCGCACAGTCGCAAACATCGTCAAGTCCTCGCTCGGACCCCGAGGCCTCGACAAGATTCTCATTTCCCCCGACGGAGACATCACCGTGACCAACGATGGCGCTACGATTCTACAGCAGATGGAGATTACAAACCACGTCGCGAAGCTATTAGTCGAGCTATCCAAGTCGCAGGACGATGAGATTGGTGATGGAACCACTGGCGTTGTCGTTCTTGCTGGCGCTCTGCTCGAGCAAGCGGCCGACCTCATCGACAAGGGCATTCACCCTATCCGAATCGCTGACGGTTACGACCAGGCCTGCGACATCGCCGTCGCCGAGCTAGACAAGATCTCCGACGTTATCGAGTTTTCCAAGGAGGAGACTTCCAACCTAGTCAAGGTTGCACGGACAAGTTTGGGAAGCAAGATCGTGTCCAAAGCCCACGACCAATTTGCCAACATTGCGGTCGATGCTGTTCTCTCTGTGGCCGACCTCGAGCGAAAAGACGTCGACTTCGAGCTGATCAAGGTGGACGGAAAGGTTGGAGGTGCCCTTGAGGATACTCTGCTCGTCAAGGGCGTCATTATCGACAAGGACTTTTCCCACCCCCAGATGCCGTCGGAGGTGAAGGACGCCAAGATTGCCATTTTGACATGCGCATTCGAGCCCCCGAAGCCCAAGACGAAGCATCAGCTCAACATCACCAGCGTGGAGGAGTTCAAGAAGCTGCAAAACTACGAGAGGGAGAAGTTTATCGAGATGATTCAGCAGATCAAGGACACAGGTGCCAACCTAGCCATTTGCCAGTGGGGTTTTGACGACGAAGCCAACCACTTGCTACTCCAGAACCAGCTGCCCGCTGTTCGGTGGGTCGGCGGACCGGAGATTGAGCTGATTGCTATTGCGACCAACGGCCGTATCGTTCCCCGATTCGAGGACTTGAGCGCGGCTAAGCTAGGAACGGCTGGTATCGTGCGAGAGATGTCCTTCGGCACGACGAGAGAGAAGATGTTGGTCATCGAGGAGTGCGCGAATACCCGAGCTGTGACGATCTTTGTCCGTGGAAGCAACAAGATGGTATGTCACTCCCTGCCTTGAGGCTCGTACGAAGCTAACACGATCTAGATCATCGACGAGGCGAAGCGATCTATACACGATTCTCTTTGCGTCGTGCGAAACTTGGTGCGAGACAACCGTGTCGTCTACGGAGGTGGTGCTTCCGAGATCGCCTGCTCCCTGGCCGTCGAGGATGCCGCTGTGAAGACACCTGGTCTGGAGCAGTACGCCATGCGTGCCTTCTCCGAGGCGTTGGACACGATCCCGATGACGCTGGCAGAGAACAGTGGCCTGAACCCCATCGCGACGTTGGCCGAGATCAAGAGCCAACAGGTTAAGTCGGGTTCTGAAGTCCGCGGACGACTGGGTGTCGACTGCATGGGACGGGGTAGCAACGACATGAAGGACGCCTTCGTGATTGATCCCCTGATTGGCAAGAAGCAGCAATTGCAGCTTGCTACACAATTATGTCGCATGGTCCTGAAGGTGAACAACGTCATTGTGTCAGGAGGAGATGACCAGGATTTCTAAACATGTCGGATGGACGGATGGGATTAGATTAAAAGCATTTATGACAAATAGACGATGCTTGGTCTCCAAACACTTGCAAGACAAGGTCACTGTTCATACAGCGCGGCTTAGTGTCTCTAGTCGCGACTCGTATCAAGTTCATCTCCCGCTGGACTTAGGAACAAAACCTTCCGTGCGGGGGGCGCATATCTCCTGGCGTCCTTTGACTCCTCGGGCATTAGTTGAAAGGGACTCTTTGTTCTGGCGGCGTGTGGATGCAGTTCGCGCTTGGAACATCCATCGTGAGTCCATGTCTACTTACCGTGCCCTTTCCAACATTATCAATTCCCGATGGTCTGTATTGGTGACCATCATCATGGCAAGCGTCATATTACCTTTCAACAACCTGCCGTGCCCGAACATGTGGCACGTGATGAATGAACTCCAGCGACGTGAAGACAACCCTGAGCAGCTTGCCCGCAAGCGACATCGACGGTTTAACGAACCCCCGGCACCATATCCAGAGTCAGGCGAAATCACGCAACCTACGACCCCTGGGCCTCCCGTTATCGATCAGTCATATCAGCAAGAATTACGAAGGTTCGCTACAAGTCAACGCGATGGAGCCAATTCAACAGTCAGGCCGACCGTGTGCGCGAACGGCTTGAGCATCAGCTATCAGAAAATTGACAGGGCCGAAAGCAGACGTTGCCGTTGGATGGTTCCTCGGACCTTGAGGTCAAGTCTCAGAACAATGTCCGAAGCCGTTGGGGGAACAATGAATTTGGGGGGCCGAATGGGGCCCTGCCTGGCCTAAGGAATAAGGATAGTCATCCAACGACAAGGAATTGGAAGCATGAAGATGGTGGCTCCTTTTTTGACCCTCATAACCCGAGCACATCCGATTCCTGGCCAGGCGGTCGTTGGGGTTACGAGGAATCTGACCCAGAGTTGGAACCGGAGCCACAACCCGAGTCAGGACAGGAACGACGGTCTATCTCCGATATCTTTGGCCTTGGTGCAGCTCAGCCAGAACAACTAGAGCCTCAACCGCGGCCTATCAAGTATGTCAAAAGACTTTGGGGATGGTTCCGCAATACCATATTCCGAGGCCTACTGTTCGCAATACTGAAGCATCTTGCCCCTTTCGTCAATTTTCATGTCAGATATTATGTTCAAGGAGCGTGACTGGATCAAAGACGAGCTCCAGATCTTGCCGAAATTGCTAAAATGGAGAGACATAATGGCGGAAGAACGGGGGAAGCACCAAATTGCCCCTGTCCAGCCACCTAAAACGCGCATGACCCAGCAGATGAGCCGCGGCAGTCCCTACGAATCGCAATGTCGTCCCCGGCGGATCATGGTGTCCCCCCAACCTCCTGCGAATCTAAACGCAACCGCCACTTCAATACAGCTGAGGATGAACAACCTCTCAAACGGTCGAGGCGTGATAGCCGAGATTCGAGTCTCTTCTACCTTCCTCTCAGTGCCGCTGATGCAAGCAAGGCATATGATTTGGATGACGACGCCACAAAGGGTCTGATGGAAGTGAAGACACGGCCTGATGACAAGAAAGCAGCCCCCAGAAGCGACAGAATAAGACGACAAGGAGTTGGAACTGTGTTCAAACTGATTTACCGTAGCGCTAAAATTGCAGAGCGAAAGAGCAAACGGAAGACCAACGTAATGCAAGCACCACCGTCGAAGTCTCTGTGAAAAAAATTACAGAGAGAGGCCGCGTAGAATAATGTGGTGAGTATGGCATCCAATCTCGGAGCCAAAGAAAGATGAAAGAAGAAGCGGTGCGACTGTTTAAGAAAGGCTTAGGAGGAAGGTGAAATAGTGATTAAGTAAGAGAAGATAACCTCGACAGGAAGATTTTGCTTGAGTCGTTCGACACAATTCTACACGTTTAATTCAGGAGTTCAGAGGGTACTAGCGATGGCAACTAAAACAGGTCACAGGGCTACAGTGGGCTATATCAGGCATATATTAAAACAACTGATTTATTATCACTTTAATAATCACTCATAACATGTAGACTATATCCTCTAACACATTTTCACTTAATCTCAGTAAGGTAGTATTAATTTAAAGCTCAACTCCTAAATGAG
The DNA here is from genome assembly GCA_014621405.1 of Stylonectria norvegica. NCBI lineage: Eukaryota > Fungi > Ascomycota > Sordariomycetes > Hypocreales > Nectriaceae > Stylonectria > Stylonectria norvegica. The sequence continues at coordinate 11,867 of JAANBC010000439.1, read as the reverse complement.
TACGCATCTCCTGGACTCATTCAGCTTGAAACGGTTGTAGAAGGCAACATCATTAGCATTAACATAGATTTTTATCAGAATAGACCACACCGCCAAATTAGGGCGCCCATGTTAATTTGGCTGTATTCTTCTGGTAGGTCGTCCATCTCGTCCTCTGACAATATCTTACACAACGTTCGCAACTAATAACGAAAGTGGGGCCTAGTCTTTAGAACATCCCCCCACTTTTCCATCCCGAGCCGTTACCGGAAATCCAGGGCGTCAGCTTAGCACTTTTACGATTACACCTGTCAAGGGCTGCACGAAGATGATCTAAGAAAAGACACTCTGCATGCCTCGCTCTCAATTAATGCCCAGGCTTCTCACGCTGCTATATAATGCCTGAGTCTTCGTCCTCTTCATCAGCCGGGACCCCTCCAACTTCCGGCAGCGAGGCAACCGCCCTAGTCACCACAACCACCAGAAGGCATCCTATCCCGCGGAAAGGCCACACCAAATCCAGGGCGGGATGCAGCACTTGCAAGAAGCGCAAGGTCAAGTGTGATGAGATAGAGCCCGAGTGCGGGCCCTGCCGGAGACTTGGCTTCAAGTGCGAGTACTTGCAGGCCAAGAAGCGCAGAGAGCCTGGGTCTCTAAGTCTGAGCCCTCCGCTGCAGACGACACCTACCATGTTCGACGCCGATGATATGAGGTTCTTCCAGCACTTCCTGTTCGAGGCGTATCCCCCCATGCCGGTGGATGGATTCAAGGTGTGGCAGCACATCTCCCAACTAGCCCATGAAGTAGGTCTTCTCCGTCGAGTTGTCTTAGTTCAAGCTCACAACTACTGCGTAGTACACCTTCCTGATGCACGCTATGCTGGGTCTCGGCGCATCGCACCTAAGCCTCTCTCTACCCGTTAAATATAAAAAAGCAGCCCTCAAGCACCGTGTCATTGCTATCAAGGCCCTGAACGAGCACCTCTCAAAGCCCCAGCGGTCAATGCCCGATGGTGAGGCGGCCTTGGGCGCGACGATAGCACTTACTTTCCAGTCATTGTATATGACCGACGGCATGACCGACTTTTTTTCAATGGTCCGAGGCTGTACGTACTTGACATAGATGAACCTGATCATATGCTCCAGTAACTCACACGTGCCACAGGCTATCTCATGGGTAAGCACTCAATGCCAGAAATGGAAGAGTCTACCTTCAAACCGTTCCCGCACCCTAAGCACATGGCCAAGATCCGCGAACTCGTAGCTAATGGCGAACTGGATCAACAACTGGATATTGATATCGCCGAGGAATTCTGCGCGAGTACGATGGCACTGGCGCCACTATGCAAGACAGTTCCGGAGCTAGAATACGTATCAAACATGCACAGGATAGCTAGTATCGCAACGACAGACCCCGCCAAGAGTTCTGCCTCCCAGCCCCAGTCACTCCGCCATCTTGCTAACAAGTGTCAGGCTACGAAGAGCTCTCAGCTCTGAATAACAGGGTGGGCGACTTGACGGCCGAGGACTTTACATCTTTCTTGGACACCAATAACCACACCTGCCAACTCATCATCATGCACTCCCTTGCGCTCGGCTTTGTCATGAGCCGAAAACGAGGATTTGGTCCTCTGGGCTTCCAGAAAGCACATATCAGCCGCCAAGCAATGTCTAAGACCTGGATCGAGCAGATACTAAAACGCCTTCCCGTCGAGTACCACCCATACGCAGAGTGGCCTGTCCATTTTGTGAGAAGCGCCTTGTATTCGTTTGATAACGAGGAGCAAGTCTGGAAACCGCCACAACTCGGCAGTGGGATGTCGATATTTCCGCCCGAAGATATTGCAGTGCCGCTTGTTGAATGGTGAGTCCGAGGTGCTCTCGATGACTGCGCGAATCTTTGTTGATGTTGAATGTTGGCAGGGACCCTACAGCTTCTTCGATGTACGGGACGCCTGAGACGCCTGAGTTGACGCCTTAGTTCCTTGGACTCAGAACCAGATGTTTGGGAATCGATCGAACCAGAGTTGGTGATTGTGATAAGCTTATCACGAATCTTCGCAACAAGACTACGATTAGCCCGATTGTTTGTTACTCTTTCAACAGGGATGCCTTGCTCTACCACGTCGAGGCCTGGGCTGGATGATGAGCCCAATGAGTTCATCTCGCCATAGTCGTATAGCGTTACGAGATTTGGAAGAGCTGTTACGCGCAAAGCACACCGCATTCACGCCACCGACACAGACACGACAGGAACATCGGAAGTCATGCAATGCTGCAATTGTACATTCAGCATCAGTACGCTACAGAAATCACCAATGGATTCGACTTGAGACTGCCTCGCTTCGGTTCACCATCTGCAGTGTGTTGAGTACGACCTCTCTACAGCTTGCAAGTATAAAATGCTTTCAGAGAGTAGACAAGAAGCAGATTTGCGACCCCTCACAGGCCGACCCTGAGGTTGCACTGTATCGCTTGATCTTGCCCTGCTCCCCCTGTCAGTTGTCAAAGTTTGCAATTGCAGAATCAGTGTTTGAGCCACGAAAGGAGATACACGGGAGAAGAAGACACTTAACTTGAAACCCCGGAGAGTCTTCATGAATTCAAGGTGTGTTCGAGGACGCATAGCAACAACGAGACGAACGATACGAGACAATTCCCAACAGCAACAAAGGTTGGCAGACCATCCATCTCGCGTCAAATCGAAACAGCAGGAGTTTAATTGCCACCCAGGAAGGAGGGGGTAAGGAGAATTACCTAGTCGACGTACGACGACTTCGATCTTCGATCATGTATAGGGAATGCCATACATACCACTGCCAGCATCGACCCGTCTGTCCAAGGATAGACCCGTCTACCCGAGGATATACCATCGCGGCCAGCAATTGAACCTCCGCGCGCTCTCGTATCGAAGAGAATAGCAGCGCAAATTCACCCCAGAGGTGCTGGTTGCATGCGTCATGAACGGCTGTAGACATTTGAGCCTCAAGAATCCCACCCGAGCCTGAAGCTGGAGGCTGAGGATAATCGGAGTGCGCGTTCTAGAGGTTGTCTGCGCAGCTGGTAAGTGTTTAAGGGGCGTAACCAAGGCGGATCCTTGGTGTGGTACCTTTTGGTATTGGCTTGGAAAGGTTGCCGCTGTGAGAGCGAGTTTTGGAGCAGTCCAATAGTTTAAGCAGACAAAATAGACGGGGCTGCAACTACTTGATTCCTACCTCTGGATGCTCTATCCTGCAAGGTAGAATGATGGGATAAAACTGTGAGAGACCCATTAATGAGTAGACTGAAATAGTAGGGACTGCAAAAAGAAAAACATACAACAGCCAGGATTCGCTGGTCGTCACCGACCCAACTACTAGTTGGCCCCTCACCAGCTTATCTATGGGAGAGCGGACGGGATCCCGAGTTTTCTGATGGGTATGGTCGTATGTGGTTTTTAGGTTAGAAAAGTCGGTTTATGAACTATTGACATGAAATGAATAAGGACTTTAATATGTCCTGCCTGAGGCTGCAATGCAGAGCGATTATGGCTTTCTTGTACTTCGTACAAAGCACATATAGTTCAAACTAAGGCTGCTATTAATTTAATTTAATCAGGGTTTTTTAAGAGTTAAATTATAGCAGATTTAAGTTAAAGTTAAAAGCTATAAATTAAATTAGATTAATTAAATTATTTTAAGTAAAGAAGTACTAGGCTTATTTTATATAATAGCAATTCTAACTCTAAATATTCTTTTAAAATCTCCTCTTATATATTCTTTTTTTTAGCTTTTAAAGTTATTAACTAAGATAGCATTATTATAATATTAAAGCTTAAAAAGTTATATGTTTTAAGGAGGGTTTTTAAGGCAGAGGGATATAAGGCTTTTTTTTTAAATATTATATTTCAATTAGCTAATATTAGTTAGTAAGCCTTAATATAGACTTATATTATTAAAAGACTTATTATAAGAAAATTAGCTATAAAATATACTTTAACTAATTTAAATATCTTTAAATTATAATTAGTTATAATTTAAAGGTATTTTAAATTAAATTAATTAAATTAAGATATCTTCGAATTGAATTGATTAAATTGAATCGAATTGAACCGAGTTGAATTATTAGCAGCCTTGGTTCAAACCTCCAACCCGAACACTACCATAACCTACTAATAAAGCAAACACATCCAGCATGGGCGACTTACAGTCATCTTATTCATCTCCGTCTTCGCCACCTGAACCCCCTCCTCCTCCCCCATCGCGACTGGTATACGAGGTGCTGTTCAGAGAATCATTCGATGATCTCACGGAGCCTTTGCCATCGCCAGAGGAAATTGAAGAATCCCCGGACATCATTCGGAAACTGAGTGCGAGATGCACGACGCGTGTGGGGGAGTCCTTTGTGGTGAAACATGGCGTGGAAGTCGAGCCAATTGAGGCCGATAACATGCGCTTTGTGCGGGAAAATACCACAGACATTCGCGTGCCTCGAGTCTTGGCTACGTATCAACGGTCACTATCACCAACATGCCACATCACCTACATCATTATGGAAAGAATTCCCGGAAACACTCTGGAATACATGTGGGACAACCTTGACGATGGCCAAAAACAAACCATCGCGAACCAACTTCAAAAGGTGTTCAGCTCACTGCGCAAACTACCCCATCCCGGGTTTTTTGGCAGCATCGAGAAGTCAGGTCTCCGAGATGGTATGTTTTGGATGGACGTGCCAGTGCCGAATATTAATGGACCGTTTGCTACCGAAGGCAAGCTTATCGAAGGAATGATTATACGCTTTGTTCGAGACACTGGCACCGAGATGCGTCACAAGGCAGAGTACTACCGCCGGGTACTCCCAAAAGCTCTCCAGGGGAATGGTGAACCAGCTTTCACCCACGGCGATTTACAACGCAAGAACGTCATTATCTGCCCAGATGGCGGTGTTGCAATTGTAGATTGGGCTGCATCTGGCTGGTATCCCTCCTACTGGGAATACGCCACGGCAATGTTTGCTTGTGGGAATTGGAGAGATGACTGGCATGTTTATCTGGCTAAGATTCTGGACGAGTATCCAAACCAATTCGCGTGGATGAAAACCCTGCGTATCGAGATGTGGGGTTAGATGCCTGACGACAAGTGTCGATGCCTACCGAAACTGCTTGCGATTTTCCCCCTCAAAAACTGGATGCCAGTCTGTGTCGGACAGTTGAGATCATATAGCTTCGAGTCCCATACTAACTCGTTTTCTGGGGCTGACCACGCCGGGAGCGCCAGCGACAGAGGAATGACTTGGACGGCTGTCGCCTTGAATACAGAGATGAAGGTAAAAGCATTGCCAATTGTGTAGACCTCTTTTGACTCTGCGAGCTTTCACAACCCAGGCATCGTGTCTTCTATAGCCTTTGCGTCTGTTCCTGTTGCTTATTTGTCTACGGTAGAAGACTATTACTCCTAATACATGAGCACCATACGCCCATATTTGATGGAAGAAAATCTGTACACAGGACTCTTGTTCATCGTAACTACCACTCTACAAGTCCCCCGAACAAAGTACTCAATGGTATCAAGGTTCTATTTGTTTAACAATCTTGATCGGTTGAGAACTAAGCTTTTTGCCTTACAGATATCATGTTTTTCACTCGGGGCCAGGAAACCAACAAAGAATAAAACATTAGAATATAATTTACCCCTGAAATTGAAGGAGCACTTTCCAGCAGTGTCTCCAAACTCTGCTTATATCCAAGAACGGTTGACAAGTGGAGTGGCAAGCGGGGGAAGAACACAGCGGGAATCTTACCTTTTCGCAGTGCATCGCCTCTATCTAAGTCTTTCAATATTGGGCCGAAGTCACAAGACAATTATGAAGATAACATATAACTTTGGGGATTGTATCAAGGATTCTAGGATTTACCACCAGTAAGCCCTCCGTCCAAAACGGCAATCTGCTTTGCTGCGGCAATACAGCGGGCTGATATGGAGGATATTAGAGCACTGCCACAGCTGTCCGTACCTCACTCATCGTGCATGGCGCCTCATCAAAAGTCCCCAGTCATCATTGTCCTCGCCGGGGCCGCCGACTCGGCCGCTGGGGTTTGCATGCAGAGGCTCAGGCGTGTGATGCACGTGGGTGAGTCAACCCGCTCTCGCGCTGAAGAGGATTTGTATGTTTAATCGGTAAAAGTCAAGTTGATCGAATTGATCAAATGTTGCCAGCTCTACAAAACACCCGAGGGTGCCCTCAATATATCCCATAGAGGTACTTGGGAACCTAGGGCTCGATACATGCCATGGCGGCAAGAGAGAGCTGGTCATGGACCAAGAAGCGCACAAGATTCAGCCATCGAGGGATGTATACGGCATCAAAACAAGCAAAAGCTGCGAGTGACGTCCGCCACCGAATCATTAGATGAGCGGACATGGAGGCGGAACAGCCTCGCGTGGCGGTAAAGTACGAAAATGGGGAAATCCTGATTAATGAATCAAATCAACAATAATAACAAGAACAATAGAAACAAGTAATAAGAATACTCGTTTAATAATGTTTATTTGGTTTAATCGTTCATCGGCGAAGGTCTCCCCTCCATCCCACCCCGGAGCGCCGGCCTCACCGCCCGGCCATCTGCATATCGATCATGGTCATCTGCTCTCCGATTGCTGAGCTGGCAATCATGGATCCCCCTCCCATCCCCTCACACCCTTTTAGTTTTTTAGCAGCCACGCGCCGCGCCCAAAGGCCCGAGCCTCTCAACCTCTCAACCTCTATTGTCGCACCCGCTGGGCTGCTGCCGCTCGCCTATTGCCCACCCACCCACGGGGGCTTGCACACGGCCAGCGTGGCGCTGTGCCAACTGACTTGAGTGCCGGCTTGTGCTCGAGTTACGTGGCGTGGCTAGTCCTGCAGGGCTGAGGTGGAGGGGGGGGCGAGTGTGCTTGTGTGCCTTTCCACATGGTGGTGTTGGTGGTGGTGGTGGTTGTTGTTGTTCGAGGTTGTTGGGATTCATCACGGATTTAGCACTCTTCTTTGTATCATCTCTCCCTTTGGGAATTCTGAATGTCTCTAACCTCCAGTCTAGCTGCTAATTTTACCGAGCAGGCAGGCAAGAAACCCGACTACGTACCCCAGTATGTGTTACGGTAAGAAACAGTATCTATGTACTGTTTCTAGAGCGATGGACGCACCCCCATCCATCCATCACGTCGGAGTATGCGTACTTGGCCAAGCATCTCGACGAAGCCACCGCAACACATCCGGCGAGTTTCGCATCATGGGGCCGACGCTCCGTCACGTATCGCCGGCCTTTCACCGTCTGCTCGTCATCCGATCCTTCAGGCACTTCAGCTATTTCTATTCACCGCCGTTGGGCATCGTTTCAACGCCTTCAGCTTCAGGTCAGACGTGGAAAGCCTCGCCGCAGTTTGCCCATCCGGATTTGAGGAGGCGTTGACCTTGAGGCGGCCCCATGGCCAGCCGTGCCTGTCATCTGCGGTCTTGTGTCCCATGGTGCTTGAGATCGAGATCTGGAGAGCAGCGTCTTCAATGCAACGCCTCGACGACGCGGTGCCCAGGTAGCTGGAATACCATCATCTAATAGGTATCTCTGATATCCAAGCAAATGTTCACCAGAGCCTTGAGTACCGACAGCTTCAGCCACAGAAAGACTCCCACCGTCCCCCCACGAAGGCTTACTGACCTGATGCACTTAGACATGTAGGTCTCCATGGCCGCTGGCTGTACAGAAACCCCGTGACTCACCCTTCCCGTCATGGATAAGGTACCTTATTGGGGAAGTTCCCTCCTCTCTCAGCGGCTCCTCCCACGCTCCCCTCACCATTGGCCCCTCCGTACCTGTGAGACAAGATCTCTGCCACGATACCCGCGCCCTCATTCGCCAATATCCATTGCGACAAGAAGAGAAACGTACCTATCGCTCCCGGTTCTGCAAGCCGCATCACGCATCACACATCCCAATTCCAATCTTGCTTCCACGGCCTGTCCCTGTCCTTCAGCCCAAGACACCCTGCGCGTCTGCTGCACGACAGCCTCCCCTTTCGGTACCACCACCGGCTGCGATGGAGGATCGGTGAGTGAGCGAGAGGGCCCGACGATGGTTTTACAGCTGGAGGGTGGTACGGCTGACCTCTGAACTCTTACTGCCGTCGACATAAGGAGCAAATAAAGGATCCTTAGGCTTCTCCCGTGCTCCCTCGAGGTTGGCAAACCGCTTCTCGTGGCTGGCCTTTTTTGGCCTCAACAGACTCAACGCATCCAGCTTCGTCAAGCTTCGTCTCCATGTATTCGTAGTTCAGTGTGGAGCCCTTCCTGGCACTACTTGTTTGTGTGAGTTCTCTGCGCTGTCACTTTGTTTGTCACGAAGCCCTCACCGTTTTCCGAGGCACCATAAACATGACCTATAAATGGCTAATACGTGAACGTATGGACGACTGTTTCGCATCGTGTTTGTCACCCTTCCCATTGGCAACGCACACCTGCAATGCGAGTGACACATACGTAGGGTTTGTAGGCATCGAGCACTGCAGCAGCTGACGCCCACGGTGTTACGTTCGTCTCGTCGTTCTCGAGGTGGGAACCTTCAGGCCATACGCAAGGGTTGGGCACTCACCGACCCATCCCTCGTTAACCGGAACGGAAGCATCCCCCGCCATGCAGCGGTAATGCAAGCAATATCACGGCCGCGGCGGATGCGGTGCCCCCATCCCCCGGTGCCCCCATCCCCAGGTATGGTGAGGCTGAGGCTCACTGGCATAGGTAAGCCCGTTGAGGTTGAGGGGTTGGTGGTGTTGCTGATGTTGTTGTCACGCATGTGATATTGCGAGCATCTCTGGGCACACGAGAGTAGCCCTTGTCAGGTACCGATTGTCTGTCTCGATGTACACCAAATAGCGGGGGTCTGTCACATGTTGCATGGTGGAGGTGTTGTAAGTGGTGTATTGTCTGAACAACTGGAACTCTGATGTGTGACGTGACGTGACTTGATGGCATGGCTGCCTTCGGGGCTAATCAAAGGACATGGTCTTTCAGGCAGGCTGTATACACGACTGTTGTGTAAAGGGGAATGTGGAAAGAGGAATATTTGGGAAGATATTCGTAATGAATATATCCCGTTTAAACTATAGACTGCGTGAATATGAAGTGCCTTTTCAGTTCACCTTTTCAACCCAAACCGCTACGATAACTATCACGCACCATAGATCTAAAAGATACTGGCAAAAAGGGACAAGTTTGGCAATTCGGTCAAAAATGTACGTCTCGTTCTATTGGCTTGTTTGATCGTTCATTGACACGTCAAATCCAATCTCGGAAAATATGATATAACAGAAGAAGGGTATGTTTCTGAAGAGAACTCGCTTTTCAGGAAGCAAGGTTTGGAGATGCACTAGGTCTTTCGGGGAAAGATATTAATAGTGAAACTAATCTTATCAAACGAAAGGCAAATTGATTTTATGACTGATACAATCGCTTGACTCATAGAGAGCTCATTGAGAGTAGAATTGTATCTCAGATGGCACTTACATGGACCCCATTTTATGATTCGAAAAGCACGAGAAATTTAAGCGACCGCATTGCAACTGCTCATCTAAGTATGTTCTCGATCCTAGAAAAACAATGCGGTCGCATTTTATGCAGATATGACGCACCGTGACTCACTCCAACTACTAACCAATTCCAGCGACGGACAGTCCGGGGTCACGGAGCCGAGCCAACGGGCATCGCCACTGAGCATCGCATGTTGAGTCTGGGTATAATACTTCTGCAATAAACCGCTGCTTCTTAGGGCCAGGAATTTTCAAGAAACTCTCATTCGGTCGTTATACGCTGGCCTTTGAAACCATCCTTATCCACCAACCACTGGAGCTTTTCACTTCCCCGCACCACAATCATTCTTTCGCCAACTCAGTCTCTCACTTCGAACACAACTCCATCCATCATGATACCTCTCCGGAATCACCCAGATGGCCCGCCGCAGACCCGTAAGCAGGCCGTGGCAGAGCCGTCTGCAGCAAGTGTCATGCCCAAACCCGTGCCTTCGTCGCAGGCGGAGGACCCGAGGGGATACCAGCTTGACCAGCTACGTCGACGATACAAACCTCAGGAGAAGACCCTGAGCAATGGGACAACTTCTTTGGTGTTTAAGCTGGTGCCATCAGACCCAGATTTTCCATTCGAGCTGGCTTATCTCGACTGTGATCTTCGCGTGCCGGAAGACTACCCTGAGGAACGGCCGGTTCTGCTCGTGAGGAACAAGGATATCCCTAGGGGCTTCAGTATCAACATCGAGAGGGGGTGGGACAAGCTGGCGCTCGAAAAGGAGAACGCCACCCTGTTGGCTCTAACCCGGGAGATGGACAAGCATCTTGAGGATATCTTGACGGAACAAGAGGTGGAGACGGTTAAGCTAGTCGATTATAGGGACACGAGACATCTGGACGCTCAGGCAACAACGCCCAAACCAGCAGAGCCCGTCAAGCCCGCGCAGCCGACATCGAACTTTCAGCGCTATGTTCCGGAGCCTTCCTACTCGAAAGAGCAAATTGCCGAGGCGAAAGCTCGGCGGGCTCAGGAGGTACGGCAGCTTGAAGCCCGGATGGGACGAATGCCCCTATATCGTCGGTCTCCCGATGGTGTTGTGTACACCCTGCCTCTCGAACCACGACTACGATCTGAACTCCCCCCTGGACTACGAGAGGTGAAGAGCATTCACCTTATTATTCCTCTACTCTATCCCCTGCAGAGCCTCCAGATTCAGTTGAACGAAGTCGATTCCAAAATTGCTGAGCCGGTAGAGGAACTCTTCTCTGAGAAGGCAACACAGCAACAGCAAATGTCGTTGATGAGCCACCTTAGCTATCTGACACAGAATCTTCACCGGTTGGCGAAGCAGGTCATGGCTCGACCGCCAAAGGTCGAGACACCAAAGGTGCCCGAGGTGACGCAGGTTGATAAGGAAGAAAATCCCGCCGCTTCTACTTCATCAGTCGAAGGGAAGAGCCACATCCAGTATATCCCTCGCCCACCAGAATGGATCAAAGAGCAAGGAGATGGTAGTTCGGATGAGGACGACAGCGATCCCGACGGTGAGGACGGAGGCGGTGCAGCATTAGGGGGTTCATCATCAGAAGAAGAAAACCAGCAAGCACCAGAACCAGCACCGGCGCCAGCGGACAATCCCGAACGCGGAACTATGATATCTTTCCCTTCCATTGAACTTCACGGCATTGAGCTTCTAGAAATTGCAATCCTGGGTATCACTGTCAAGTGTGAACGGTGCAAGACGCCCAACGAGCTCGGTGGTCTACGGCCCGGCGTCGAGCGAACGGCGAGTTGCCAGAAGTGCGCGACCCCTTTCGCCGTGACCTTCCGGCCGCAGCTCCTCCACGAGCACTCCATCCGCGCGGGCTTCCTCGATGTCACCGGCTGCAAAGTCGCAGACCTGCTCCCGAGCACCTTCGTGCCGACATGCGGCGTATGCTCTACGGCCTGTCCCGGCCTCGTCTCAGTGCGCGGCGACACCACGAACAACATCTGCCGCGAGTGCCACGGCAAGTTCACCTTCAAGATCCCCGACGTCAAGTTCCTCCTCATCACGGCGGGCGGGCGCCTCCCACCGACGGCCGGCCCGCGCCGCAAGCAGGAGAAGCTGGGTCTCCACGCCGGCGACCCTCTCCCGGACCAAGGAGCGTGCAGTCACTACCGCAAGTCGTACCGCTGGTTCCGTTTCACGTGCTGCAGCCGCGTGCACCCGTGCGACCGCTGCCACGACGCCGCCGAAGACCACATCAACGAGTGGGCCACGCGCATGATCTGTGGCTGGTGCAGTCGCGAGCAGAACTACGCCGTCGAGGCGTGTCGCTTCTGCGGGAGGAGCATGATTGGGAAGAAGGGGAG
>JAANBC010000438.1:0-27413 GCA_014621405.1 Stylonectria norvegica | reverse complement strand
GCCCTGCAGCCGCGCTTCCTGGGCGCCCGCGTCGTCCTGACCAAGTCCTTTGCCCGCATCCACGAGACCAACCTCAAGAAGCAGGGCGTCGTGCCGCTGACGCTGGCCGACGAGGCCGACTACGACCGCATCGCCGCGGGCGACGAGGTCGCTACCGTGGGGCTGTACGATATGCTGCAGAACGGCGGCAAGGGAGAGGTCCAGCTACGTGTGACGAAGCGCAGTGGTGAGGACTTCCTGGTCAAGACGACGCATGCCGTTACCGAGGACCAGGCTGGCTTCATCTTGGCGGGCAGTGCGTTGAATATGCTGGCTAAGGGGATATAGATTAGGCAGATGGAGTTGTGCTGCCCGAGAGGGAGAAGAGGGATTTGCATGCGCGACTGTTTTTTTTGTTTAATTACCTATAGTGGCGTCCTGGCGGGAAAATGTGCGAGCGATAGATTGTACGTGGATGGCAATGATAGTTGTCTGTTTAAACACCTAAGAAGAAGTGGTTGTTTGGCCGAGAGAACATGTTGACTCTTCTATATAAGGTGACACCTTTACTACTACCTTGGTATTGGGCGGTTCTCTTGCGAAGTCGTCATGTTTGAAAGTAGAATCCCTACAAGTACCTAGATTAAGAATGAGAATCACATCTTCTATCGATGCCTCTCTTGTGCATGTGATGTTCTAAGTATTAAAGACCCAAATAGGTCTACGCAGACTGCGATGGTTCTTTCATTAACCGCCAGGCCTAAGGATATCGAGAATGCTGGTCTTGGCCCAACGCCCAAACTCTCATGTCCGTTGCCAAATATGGTATATTACTGCGTCCAGTTTTCCCACCCCAAATCGCCTTTTCCCTTCGCCTTTCGCCTTTTCCCTTTCGCCTTTTGGTATGTGCGTTCAATCATCACGGTCACTCATAAATATGAGTAGTCTCCTCCTAAATGTGATCCCGGGTGCGCTCTGCCTTGTCCGGCGAAGCATTATGTCTATTGCTGTGGTCGTAGGCTCTATTCCGTTTGGTGACCATTGAGTACATTGTCGAGGTGCTGTTGTGCCTTCTTTGCCTCCTGTGCCTTCTTGGCCTTCTCAACCAACTCGGCCCTCTCTGCCTGTTCTACCCGCCGTCGCTCACTATCGCGCTGATATTGTATAGTTTCAACCCTCGCCTCTCGAAACCAAGCGCACGCCTTCACCCAAGCTGGGTTACTCGCGACATCATCTGGAAGCTCTTTTTCGGGTACGTCGCCGAAGTCTTGAACCCGGTTGTATGTGCGTGGCTGTGGATCTCTACGCATAGGCACGGCACCTTCGTGTCGTTGTTTCCGGCGCCTTCTCTCCTCCATAGCCTTTCTTCGACGCAACATGCGTTGTCTCTCCAACACCTTTCCGAACCATTTTTTTCTGCCACCGCGAGCTGCGATCTCTCTTGCTTTCCTCCGATGCCATTGTTCCGATCTGTTGTGCGTATAATGAATGGCTGGGTTTACAGGCAGAAAAAGGCGGCCGTCCTTACTCGAAGTCGTTGGCTTCTCCGGAATACGGGGCATGATGAATACGCCGTCTGGTGGTGACATCTCAGACTGCTGGTAGATTATGATGTCGATCGCTGCAGCGTCATATTTGGGGAATGGCTTGTTGAACCATGTCTTCCTGCGTCCATCGACGTTTGGTTGGGGATGGGTATTCTCAACTGCCGGATTTGGATTCAAGTCTTCCTCGCAGGCGTGGCTCGGGTCATGGCCGCTGTCGCCCAACTCTGGTATGCCTTCAAGTTGTGGTTCGTTGCTCGGCCGAGGTGCGTCTCTGATCTGGGGAAGTTTGACTTTGGGCATTTCAATCTGGGAGCTTGCGAACAAAGCACTCTCGGAAGCGGCCCTGGGGCTGCCGTGACTGATTTGACTGGATTTCCGTTTATCCAAGGGCTGAGAAACGTCAGCCCCTTTAGGCTTTGCTGTATCGTCAAGGCCAAGCCCTTTACCATTGTTCGAGATATGATGGAAGAATGGGTCTCGTGACGTACCCGTAGCATTGAGAAGGGCCGATGCTTGTACCTCGAGTTTTCGAATGCTGGCCTTGGAGAATTTGACAGGTTCCCTGATATTCGCGGAAACCTCTTCGGATGAGCCGTTTGTTCCGGTTGGGGATTCGGTCAAGGGGCGACAAGACGACAAATACCGAGGTCGATGCTGGGACCAATGCTGAGCCCTCCATTGTGATAGCTTCTGGTCTAAAGTCTTTGGTGGTTTCTCGGTCAAGAACCCCCGGGTGGGCGAGGAACTGATTGTCTTGGAAGCTTGGCTGATCAGAGGGTTTCTTCCTACGAGGTCCGGTTCTTGGGTATCTTTCAGCTCGTGTTGTACGACTTGGTCGGCCATTTCCTCATCACTATCATCGTGGAGTAGCTCATGACTTAGGACGTTGTTTTGTTGCGAAATCACACCATTTGGTCGCGTAGGCGTTGATGACCTGTCTACACTGGACATTGTGGGTTGTCCTGCCGAAGCCCTCGATTCAGGAGACGAGTTCTCCGAAATGGCTTTTATAGATTTGTGAGAAGTATCCTGCTCGGAATCACGCCCTATTAACGGCTTAAGACTCGGCTTCTGGATCCTTTTGGCTACGTGACTTGCTTCCACGCTGTGAAAGGGGTCAAAGGACTTGGCGCGAGAGGGGCCATTGATCCTGCCATTGCTGGGAGCAGCCGGGGGTGAGCTGCGAGACTTGTAAAGATGCGTGGTGCAGTAAGACTTGCTCAACAGGATCATACAGTTGCAACCAGGCTCTGAACAATTGCCACCAATGTTGGGAAGCTCATCGTGCTCACTCATGTCCAATGACAGGGTGCGAACAAGATGCCAGGAGTGGCCACACCCCTTGGGCCCTCATAGAGACTGCTCGCTCGAGCCCTGGGTCGGTTTGTGTAGATGACGACAGCAAACAAGGCGCTATGGGTCGACTGTCGCATCTAGTCTTACAGCTCAACCGCACAAATGCCTTTACTCGGGACAGTCTAGTGCATGAACCAGGCGGTCAAATTGATGAGAGCAAATCCCTAAGTACGGTTCTGGTAAGCAAGCTGTATGAAACGATGTGTCTTGTGTGCATGCGTAAGATTGTCAAGTCAGATCTTTTCAGTTTCATATTTGGTCGTCAAGCTGGGCACCTCAAAGGCTACGGCATCTCTTTTGTTCTGAGGCAGGCTGAGACCTGTTGTACGTCGCGGCCTTTGGTCTAGATCTGTAGCAGTAACGAGGAATAAGACTCCATGTTGCAACGAAACAGATGTGCCATATTGTTCAACCCCCAAAGCCCAAACAAACCCATGGGCTAGAGGGTCTGGAGCTTGATGAGAGGGAAGCGGCGCTGATGAAATAACAACAGCGCCATGTGAAGAACCAGAGAAGTACAGAAGCCAGAGGGTTCCGTTCAGTCAGACCTTTTACCATTGGCATCATTCGAGACGATTGTTGAGGGAGGAGAACAGTAGAGAGGGACCACCTACCAATAGACAAGAGTCTTTTCGCACGGTCAACGACGTTTTCTGTTGCTCATTAATGATGAGGCCACTGCAGCCAGACGCGAAGCGTTCAAGCGCATTGGTCCCTGGACACGCTAGGAAGATACTGTGAAGCAAGCCGAGTCGTTGTACAGAGGGAGACGTCAGATACCGCGGAGATTGCCGGTCATCGATGTCGCTGTGGTTGCTGCTGTTATTGTTGGTGTTGTGAAGGACAGGAGAGATGTCAAGGTTGGTCATGGATGCCAAGAAGTGGTTGGTTGGTTGCCCGCTGGGCGACGATTGGCCCGAGCGTTGAATGCTACGGCGCTCTTTCAGTGTGCCACAGTGCCCCTGCGCCGCTGTAAACTGGCCCGGGGAACATGTCCGCCGGAACGGGAATAATTGTATGCCGAGCCCCTCCACTCCGTCATCCATGGATGGCAATAGATCCAGGCCCGCGTCCATGCCTGGACGGGAAAACTACTACGTATATCTGGTCTAGTAGGTATCTTGACACATGTTAACGCGGGGGATCTCGAAACCTTGACTTTACCACGTTTCCTTACCTACTAGTACTATAGGCAACGGCTGGTCGCGCTTCGCGTCTCTTCTTCTGGTTCGAGTTCAAACCCCCCTTTCGCGCCTAATAACCCCCTGCCGTTCAGTCGACAAACCGCTCTATTCAACCCACACAGCATGGAGTTCTTCAAGTCTGCGGTGGCATCCGCCATCGCCTCAGGCCCTCCCTTCCCCTACACCTTTGGCGACAAGGTTGACATCGACGAGTCAATGTGGACGCTGAATAACGGCACAAAGAGAGTGCGTTGCCTAGCCCCTACATCGAACTGCCAAGTCACTGAGACCCGCCTTGCAGGAAGACGGCTCCAACTGCAGCATCTTCTCCTTCGACGTCAACTCGAACAGATCTCGACTGCCGCTAGCCAAGAATGCCCTTAAGAAACTACGAACCCTAAGACACCCCGGCGTTATCAAAGTTCTGGATACTGTTGAGGTACTCGGCAAATATAGCCCTGTGTACCTGACGTCGCCCTAACCATACGTAACAGACGGAGACCTACATCTATATTGCTACCGAGCGAGTCGTACCCCTGAGGTGGCATGTTCGGAGGAAGAGCCTTACTCCGGAAACGATTAAATGGGGACTCCAGAACATAACCGTACGACCTATATGATATGCGAAACCCAGTGGAACTTCTGACCTTGCTAACCTCGTGATAGCGTACACTCAAGTTTATCAATGATGAGGCATCCTCGATTCATGGTGCCCTCAAGGTTGGGTCAATCTACACCTCGGAAAGCGGCGAGTGGAAACTGGGCGGTTTCGAAGTCCTGAGCAGCGTCAAGGATGACGAGTCAATCATCTACGTTGGTTTATCTTCATACTATATTGACACAAAGAGCAATGCTGATCCTTGAACTAGACATATGGGAGTTTGGTTCCCGATGCCGCACGGTACGCACCGCCGGAACTGGCAAGGGGTGGTTGGGAAGTTATCAAAAAGAACCCCCACTCAGCTGTGGACTCGTTTAATCTTGGGACCTTGATATTTGAGGTCTTCAACGGCGAATACATGGGAGCAGATCAGGCCGGCCAGACAAAGAATATTCCTCCGACAATGCACTCGAGCTACAAGCGCCTCTGCAATGCAAATGCCAAGGCACGGATAAGCTCAGGCAATTTTCTTGATCAGGGAAACAGAGCAGGATCGTTCTTCGACAGCCCTCTTATCAAGTTAACAGAGGGTATCGACAATCTCGACGTCAAGTCTCCCGAAGAGCGAGAAGAATTCTTAGCGTGAGAAAACTGACCCGAATAACCTTACGAATTGCGAAGCAATCACTAACCGTGTTCTAGTGGATTGGACACTCTGAGCGACGATTTCCCCGAGGACTTCTTCAAAATGAAGGTTTTGCCCGAGTTGATGAAGTCAGCCGAGTTTGGGGGCGGAGGATCGAAAGCCGTTGGTGTAGTCATGAAGATTGCGACTAAGCTTACGAACGATGATTTTGAAAGCAAAGTCACTCCCTTTGTTGTTCGCTTATTCGGAAACCCTGATCGCGCAATTCGGGTGTGTCTGCTTGACAGCCTCCCCTTGATGATCGACCGCTTGTCGCAGAAAACGGTCAATGACAGGATCTTTCCACAACTGGTATGTGATGGTGATGTATTCAGATGGGTAACTGGCTAACGCATTTAGATTACTGGCTTCACCGATGTGGCCCCTATTGTTCGAGAACAGACACTGAAGTCGGTACTTGTTATCATAAACAAACTTTCTGATCGAACCATCAATGGAGATCTCCTCAAGCAACTTGCCAAAACATCCAACGATGAGCAGCCGGGAATCCGAACCAACACTACCATATGTCTTGGTAAAATTGCCAAGAACCTAGGGGTGTCTTCTCGATCCAAGGTCCTCATTGCCGCTTTTACTAGGTCTCTGAGGGATCCATTCGTTCACGCTCGAAACGCGTCCCTCCTGGCATTGGGTGCTACTTCCGAGTACTTCACAGACGACGACAGTGCGGGCAGAATCTTGCCCTTGATTTGCCCACTTCTAATAGACAAGGAGAAACTTATCCGCGATGCAGCAAATAGGACAATGGACGTCTATCTCCAAAAGATTCGAAAGGCGGCGGCAAGCATGCCAGACACCGTGATCCCTCCACCACAAGCGGCGGATGCGTCCGCACCACGGATGGGCACGCCGCAGCCCGCGGGGAATGCAGGATGGACGGGGTGGGCCATATCCTCATTTACCAACAAACTATCGGCTGCTGCGGGAGAAATGGCGACTGCAAACGACTCCGGTGCTGTCTCGCCGAAACCAACTCCGTCTCCCGGCCCCGAGCATAAGAAACCCATCACATCTTCTGCCTCGGCTCTTCACCGACAAGCAATCACATCTCCACCGCCACAACCGTCACGGACAGCTTCTGCCACTGCGACCGTCGTTGCCAAAGCATTTCTGCAAGAGGACGACGGTGACAATGGTGATGACCCTTGGGGTGACATGGGCGACGAAGATGGATACTTCGACGCTCCCACCAAACAGCCCACGAAGAAGACAACCTTCGCCAGCGCTGTGCCTTTCGATGACGGCGACGAACCCGATTTCGCCGGGTGGCTCGCTGCGCAATCTCAGAAGAAGAACCCTCAAGGCAAGGCACTGCCAAAGGGCCTATCCAAATCCGCCGCGACTAAGAAGCCCTTGACCAAACCTATCGCAAAGCCAATCGTCACAAAGAAGATCGACATGAAGCCTAAGCAGGCGGACGACGATGAGGGCTGGGGCGACGGGTGGTGAGCACCTTTTTGCATGAAAGCTGGGGCATATATCGAAGCGGAAAGGCGCAGCCATGTCTTCTTTAAAAGTACGAGGCGCTGGAGTTTGTTTCATGTTAGGATACCACTCACCTTATTTTTGCAAGCTCAGTTTATGTATGAGAGCTTTAATACTGAGATAGACTTGGGCTTGGGGTCTGTCTTATACGATACCCCGCCCCTTTTAATAGCGATAAAAGCACAGCACTTTAGTCTCGGCGCAAGACGTCAACACCATTCATAAAGAAGAGTCACTTCACCAGAATCCACAAAGTGGGAGCCAAGAATTATCCTATAGAAGCTACTACAGCTAACACTGTACAAAAACCGATCGGCCATGCCAGCCATGCCAGCCATCCTTGGTCTCCCTCGCACTTCCTCCTCCACTCACACACCAAAATCAAAAACGCCCACGAGGGCCCGCCAGACGATAGCGCATGGGCATTTTCGCCGGTCTTGGGCCTCGGTTCGTAACACGCCGTCCCAGCGATGGCGTAGAAGCACTGTCGCTGTCGAGGGAGGTATTTTGCTATTCAAAAACTCGTTGAGACAGCGGGTATAAACGCGGATGGGGTATCATATAAGAGCAAAACGGGGCACAGATCCAAACAAAGCCGAAGCGTAAAGAGGGAAAACCAAACAGTAAAACAGTGGTCTGCAGGAAAGGGGGGTGCGGTGGTGCTTTTGGGGGGTGTTTTGGTACCCATGAGTCTGTCTGGACGATAGCGTGGAGGCATTGTCGTCTAGACGTCATGAATTCAGGTACGCCTTTCAGCCAGCAATGGCGTAGAAGCACTGTCGCTGGTGAGGACATCGCCGGATTCCTCCCGTGGTCCTACGCCGGATAGGATGCGGGAGGGGCGGTGCCTCAGGTGAACAGCGAATTGAAATGTTCCATGGGAAACTTTTCAGTTCGAAGATGTCGAAACAAAAAGATTATCGAGAAGTTATGCCGAAGAAATAGCATGTGGCAGCAATGTAGGTTGAACTACCATGGGAGAAGGTGAATGTTGAAGTCGTCCGTCGGAAGATTGTTGAAGATCGTGACCGGGTTCATTACGACGTTTTGCGCAGCCGTGGCAGAACTAGTTTTGGGCCTTCTTCCATGGAAGAATATGCCCAAAGCCACGCTCCCGGCCCTCTCTTCTGGCGGCACCGTCCTCGAACTCGCTGCCCGACTCATCGTGGAGCTTGCTGCTTGGGGCGTTGCCGACGAGTTTGAGCAAAACCTTCATCACCATAGAGCTCAAAATGCTCAGGCATAGGATTCCAATCATGATGTAGTTGCTCTTGCGGTACTGGTGAGGGCCCTTGGCCGCATCTTCTGGCCAGCCGGTATACAGGGCATAGGTCGTCATGACGCTACCCAGGTTACCCAGTCCTGACACTAGAGCGGTGGCGGCCGCAACGCCGACTTCTCCGTGACGTTGCTGGAAGATCTCGGAGCTCCAAGCCATGCAGATGGGAACCGTGGGGCCGAGACCAAAACCGACCATGAGGAGGCCACCGTACCGAGCCCAACCGTTGTTGGTTGCCAGTGTGGTCGTCAGGAGGCCGGCAATTTGGATGCATACGGCGCCAGAGAAGAAAAATGGACGGGAGCGATGGAAGCGATCCGAGATAGGTGTGACTATCAAGATGGCAATGAGGTCCATCTGAAATCGTTAGACTATTTTCAAGGGGGAGAGGAGAGCAACTTACGATCCAGATAGGAGCAAAGAGCAGGCTGACTGTGATGCTGCTAGCCGTGGGCTGAATGGAAGCAATAATGACGGAGCCATAAAGCTGAGTACCGATACCAACACCAACAACTCCGAAGTACATGACAGTCAAGGGCCACAAGCGCCAGTCGATGAGGACCATACCCAGGTCCTTCAAGGTCCAAGGGCGGGAGTGATAGACACGTCTGAGATCATGGTAATGAATGACAGCGTCCTGGCCCGTGAGCACCTCGGGAGTGGACGGCAGGAATTTGAAGAATCCGGTGCGGCTTCGTACCTGTCCCGGCGCAAGAGGACGGTCCGGGAGCCACCAGAGAAGGATGATGCTGACAATGATGGCAACAAGCCCGTAGAGCAAGAACATCCACTGAAAGCCAACAAGCCCACGATCGCCGTCCATCAGCTGGAAGCCAGCGGAGACGAGACCGACGACAGCGGCGGAGACTTGGGCAGCAGTGAAGTACATGCCGATCCTCTTGGCCGTTCGCGTAGGCGGATAGAACAGGGTGAGGTAGAAGGCCATGCCGGGCCACATTCCGGCGATGACGAAACCGAGTAGGAAGCGCAGGAGCTTCAGACTCCAGGGGTCTTTGACGGCAGCAAAGCAAGTGCCGACTAAGCCTGTGGCGAAGACGATACGCGCCATCCAGAGACGGGGGCTGAGCTTACTCATGATCAAGTTGGAGGGGAAGTCGAAGATGACATAGGCGACGTAGAACAAGGCCAGCGCCGTGGAAACATCCTTGGGGGAGAGGCCGAGGACTGTCATGAGATCATGACCCTTGGCCTTGTTCATGGTCTGGGCAATGCCGATGTTGGACCTGATGGCTGAGCAGAGGAAGTAGAGAATCCAGAAAGCTGTAGAATCAATGAGCACGGAGAAGAAGTGAGTTTTTCTGCCATGAGAACAAACCGGGGATAATTCGTCTGTCGATTTTCCTGTACACCTTCTCGACCGTCTCGGCATCGTAGTCACCCTCCCGGACATGTCCCTCTTCCTGGTTCGCGAGGTCGTTGGATGAGGCACGAAGCTCGTCGACCTGCTCATCCCGAAGCTTGGCGTCGCCTACGAGAGGCGGCGCGTCTGATGAGGGCTGGGCCATGCTTGGACTTGAAAGCAATGGAGAGCGTGCTATAAGTCTTTCGCGGGCTTCCTCTCAAGCTTGGGGGAGTTGTATCGGCGAGCAATGGGATGGAAGAAGGGGCGGATGTCAACCGAGAGGGTCACGATGAGAGATGGAGATAGCCCGTGGCTAGATGCGTACGATTGGTATGAAAGTAGGTAGTGAAGAAGAAGGTGGGAGGAAGAAACAAGTGAGAATCTGGAGTTGGGTTGGGGTGGTGACTTACCTTATAATAATGGAGATTATCTGGTGAGGGAAATGGAAAGTTGTGAGCCGATTCGGACCGCCGCCGAGGAGAAGCTAGCGGACCTTTAAGCCGAGTTAGACGCTGGAACAGCAGCCGCTAATCTCTAATCTTTAGTGAAGACGCCTCCATAACACTCGGGACTAACAGTATCCACTGAAGCAAGCCATGGAGTGAAAGGCTCAAGCCGACAGCGGACCGCGGCAACACAGCGGGGGTCTCTCATTTCCAAACTCGGTCGTGATGAGTGGCTCTGGGGTGGTTTTCGATGGATATCACTTTTGGGAAACGTGAAAGGAGAAGCGGACGCGTGGTTTAAAGATGGTGTTGGTAGACCGTGGAACATGGATGTTTTAGTGTGCATGTGGTTTGCACGTATGTCTTTTCTCCAGAAAGCCGGGTCACTGTCTGCGCAATGGTCAGTGCTACCGTCTGTGCTGGTGCTAAATAAATCGACTGTTTATATAGTGGTGTTGTCCTGCTTCTTCCATAGATATATCGTCTAATGTTTAAGTCGTCCATGTAATCATGAGGGAGCTAAGTTGTGATGACCTCGAAGAGGCGCCACATGTCATCTATCCGTGATCTTATCCAGATCCATATCCTAAGGCAACGATGTCAATAGTCATTGTAGTCACAAGTAACACTGCCATGTCACGTGGGGCTATTGAGTACATTTTCTACAGCATCTTGTTTGTGGATGAAGCAAGGATGTAGCAAGGATGAAGCTTCGAAGGAAAAGAGGCTCCAATCATCCCGGTGAAAAGTGCATCGAACGCTTCCCCACTACCATGCAGTACGTATCACTGGCTCCAACCTCTCCCCCAACTTGCCAGGGCAGATGATAAAGATAGAGTTGATGTTGCCTGACGCTTGTTGTTGTGCCTCAGGATACAATATCCAATTGTACTTACCACGGTGGTATCCGCCGAGGATCGTTGCTTTGAATGCCTGAGGATTCGCCAATGACGGACCCCGTATCAACAACCCAAACCGGACGGCTAGATTGCCAACCTCATATTTCTGGTTGATATGCATCGATGCCTGAGAATCGACTTCCCCGAGACTCCTAATTAAACCCCATTCTAATCTCTGTTTCCCTCAGCCCTCAACCTGCAAGCCGCACAATGACAACCCGAACTCAACCATCAGCGACCGCTCTGAGATTGTGTTCCGAAGCTTCGTTTCACTGCGATTCGAGTTCACAATCGAGTGGTCGGCGATTTCTTGAATGGCGCCTGTCTGGCTAGGGCGCCGATCAAATGTCCTGTTGCGCCTTGCTTCTCCTCTAGCCTCTGAAATCCACCAGGTCGTTATTTTTCTCACGTCAACTTGGGTTATCTCACCTGGGATACAGAGCGCCTGCGGATTTCAACTCAATTTATCTGACTCGCTGTCGAACTCATCGTGCAGACAGCTCTGGCCTCAGAAAGTATCCTGGGTCTATGCAACCATTATGGCCGGCCTCTCTCAACTCTCACCAATATGCTTCACAAAGTTGTCCAGTACAACGACTTTTATACCGTCACCTTTCGAATCTCTGATGACTCAGGATCACAGGGCGACATACTATGGTAGGACTCATTGCTAACCCCGGCTTGGACGAGTCACGGTAACTTCAGGATGCCATGTCCAACGACTGCCCTGTCCTCACTCTGCGACGCCCAATGAGCTTATAGACGAGAGGGGCCAATGCTAGAGCATGTCACCTAGATGCTGCCAACTCACTACCTTACGCAACATCCAGGAATATGAGGGCCTTGCCAGGCCCCTCGCTCTGGACCGCCGTCACCCAACGGAACTCACAAACCAACGATGAAACACCGTGGACCACCGCGATGCGCCAATCAAGCCGCAGTCGCTGGCTAGATAGAGAGTCACGCAAGTCACGGGGCTCTTATTCGGACCTTTGGGCACGACTTGGTCGTATTCCGCCACCAGCCTGAACACATCCACATCCTGGTCTTCGAGTGAAGACGCGGATCCTCGGATGTACTATGTAGGGCTGTACGCTCAAGTGAGTGGCGTTTCGGCCAGCACCAGGCGAAAAGTACACGAGGCACCCGCGAGGCCCCTGTACCTTGTGGAATTATTCACGGTCATGTTCAAGGCCGGCGCAGCATTTCCCCATGATGGCCAAGGCACCACCAAAAGCGCGGCAGTGACTCATGTCCTCCACTGGGCACCTCCCACACGATACCCAACCCTAGGACTCTAAGGTATGGGCCAAACACAGTCATCCGGGCTGGTTGCCTAGCCTTGCCCGACTACTAATAGAGGCCATGTCGATTGTTTACATCAACGAGGATCCGGAACGGGTGAATTGACGAAGTTTTTGAATCTTGTTTTGCTGCTTCATCCCGAACAAGTACCGAAGTATACTCACCTAGCGCACAGACCCGCATCAACATCCTCCCTTCGTCACGTGCCGCGGTTGACTAATTGCCTCCGGCTGGCATCCGTCGCCTCCCGACTCTTCATACCATAATTTTCAGGCTTCAATCAACTTAAGCTCATCGACACAGTTATACCACCACCATCTCGACTATACAACGATACTTCTCTCGCGCGCCACCGAGCCGACTTTGTCCGCGTCATCTCGACCGACCTGTTTGCCTGATCCTCTACCATACTCGACCGTGGCCATTTGACGCGACCGTTGTCCCGGGTCCCCCGATTCCTCGCCCGTCACTGCGCGTCCTCGGCCATTTCCACTACGGACAACCGCCGCCATCTTGCAAACACGATGAGCGTCGCATACGAGCCGCGCAACTTCATTCATGAAGGCGCCTATCCGCCCATCGGCGACGAGCACGATCATGCTGCCGACCAGCGCTTCACCGACAACGATGTTGCCGAACAACTCAGCCATTACACCACCGAAGCCTCCATGCTCCCGGATGACCGAAGTCTGTTGGGAGATGACAGAGGCATGATGCCCGAGGATGCTGCGACAATCCAGGAGGCGACTCGACTAGACCTTCCGCATCCATCATTTCCTTCGCCGATGCAAGTGCAGATGCAAATACCATCTCTAAGCAACTCGCTCCCCGACGATAAAGACCTTACACATTCGTCATTTCCCTCGCCGATCCAAGACCCGATGCACACGCCCTCCCTCAATGATCCGCTCTCGGACGAAAAGGACCTCTCTCCCGGTGCAGGGTCGCCTTCTTCATCGCGCATCAAGCCAATCCCAAAGCCAGATCGCGACGTGGTGAAGCAGGCCGATGGAAAATTCCACTGCCCATTAGACGACTGTAAAGAAGATACTCGGTCCTTTTCACGCAAGTGCGAATGGAAGTAAGTTGCGCCCATGATCCACTAATCGTGAGAGGTGCTAACAGTTCCACAGTAAACACATGGACAAGCACGAACGACCATATCGTTGCGGCGTCGACGGTTGCGAGAATCTTCCTGGGTTTACATACTCCGGCGGCCTCCTTCGACACGAGCGAGAGGTGCATAACAAACACGGCGGCCCTAAGAATACGGTCAACTGCCCTCACCCAAACTGCAAACGCCACACAGGCAAGGGTTTCTCGCGGCAGGAGAATTTAAACGAACACCTCCGACGAGTGCACACCAACCTCGAAGGCGCAACGCCACCCTCCGAAATCGCCGCCTCTCCCGAAGACAACGACAGCGACAAGGCAGGCATGAAGCGCAAGCGCCGCTCAAGTGGCCAAGGCCCGGAGGAAATCACCGAACTACGCGAGGAACTAAAGCGCGTACGCGAGGAGAACGACAAATTAAGGACGGAGATGAATCGGCAATCGCAGCACTCGCTCGCCATGATGGCGCAGATGTCCCAACTTCAGGATGCGCTAAGTGGGATCACACAACATGGTCTCTCTGGAGCTCCCACGGCACACATGATGTAGGCCTGGCTACTTGACGACCTTGATGATCTCGATGGCACACGGCCTCCTCAGATCCCTTCTCTGTTGAGCTCGAATACGCGTTTACGACAAACCCCCCTTCATGCATGATACACCACATATCTAGACTCCGTTTCAAATTCCTTTTGCGCGCAACTTGTCCTCATTTATACCTCTACACATGTGGGCGTTTGGGTTCACACTCACGGGCGGCACGGCAAACTTTCACGACGCCGCCGACACATTTCGCTCTCTTCTCTTTTCGTTATGGTTTTTTATCCTCACCTCAGCAAGGCGTTAGATTATCTTTTGGAAGAGATGATATCCCTCTCCCCCCTCCCCAACAAACACTAGACAGAAACTGGGGCAACGGTGGTTGGCTGGTTTAGCCGGATTGCATCGGACGGACGAGACTTGCTCTGCGCGGACGGAGGCGCTGTGATGGGTAGTGCGGGATGCACTACGATGTATAATAGATGAGCGTTGCTACAGTATCTCGTGGCTGTCAATCTACACTCGGCCGAAGCCTTGCCGGTTCTCGCGAGAAATCCGTATCGGTATGGGAGTCTCAAACGTGCACGTGCAAGTGATATGAACTGAATCGTCGTTATTCTTGTGAAGCTCCCGAGTTGCTTTCAGGGGTAGTGATACATAGCCAAACATCCATGGATACTCTACCTACCACAACTGACATTGAAACACAGTATACCGCAAATAGGGGTTTAAGTAACTGAACGGTTTTGAACCCCGTGTAGATCAAACGAAGACGTTTATATGCATACCTACGTTGACAGGATGAAATCAATCGAGGGATGTGCCGTACCGCGACGCCCTTGAAAATGACTGGCTGGGTTGCGTTTTACTGGCTTCTTAATAACAAAGAGACAACATGTTGTTGTCGTGGACCCTCGTGCCTCGGTGGTCAGACAGCTTCACATCCCATGTATCCAGTCTAGATAGGTCTGACATATACGTTCATGACTATATACCCTATGCAAACAACGCTCCCCGAATATACACTCCTCCTCCATCCTCCTCCTTTTGTCTATCTCCTCAGCCTAACACACGACCCCCTCGTCACACGTTTCTATGCCCTCAATCGACATGCACCGCCCCAGCACACGCGCTCACACCCCCCATGCACCAGACCCTCTCTCCCGCCCCCGTTCTCTAGACAGCCTGGACATAGCTGGCGGGGACGCTGGCCGTCGCGCCGGCCTTCTCGACCTCGACCCAGCCGTCGCCGGGGTCTTCTTTTACGAGGACGAAGCGCTCGCCCTCGGCCATGGAGTGCTCGGCGTTGCTCTGCGCGTCGTAGTCGTACAGGGCCTCGACGTAGCGCAGCTTCTTGGCGCCGCGCTTGGGGGCTACCGCGGGGCCAACTTTGCGGCCGGCCGTGGCGGAGTGCGTGGCCGATGAGGTGGTGGAGGTGGAGTAGGTGGATGATGGGCGAGGGAGGGCGGTGGTGGGTGTAGTCACGGTGAACTCGACGTAGGTGCTTGGGACGAGGCCCTCTTTGTAGCCGGCGCGGACTTTGATCCAGCCGGAACCGTCTGGAAGGAGAGTTAGACATCGAAACATCAAGGTAGTCGGGGGATTCAGGGGTTAGGGGTGCGACTCACCGTCCGGTTCGACTAATACCACCTCCCGGCCATCCTGGACCGACAGCTCGCCGTCGCCGCTAGCATCAAACGAGTACATCATCTTGCCCTTCTTCTCCTCCTTTCCATCACCGTTCGGCACAGCGCTGCCCGGCAACTCACTTACGTATGCGGACGGGGGCGGTGCCATGACTCTGTTCTTGCGTATCGGGCCTGCGCTTTTAGCGGAAGCGATACTCGGCCGCGGCGCTGCGTCCGGCAGAGTCTCCTCTGACGGACTACGCGGTCCGGACAACGAGCCGGACAGGGACGGGCGAGCCGAGTGGGAGCTGAGCGAGGTCATGGTGTTGGAGCGGCTGAGGTCCGGCAGCTCGGCGATGTGGGCGGGCAGGGCTGTGTTGGAGTTGGAGCCGGAGCCGGGGCCGAGGCCGGGCTTGACGAGCTTGTTCGCGGCGTCCTGGCGCTCAGCCTTGAGCTTCTTGCGGTCCTCCTTTGTCTGCTCGCCAGGACAGTCGGCGGGGACCTTCATCTCGCATTTGCTGTGGCAGGTGTAGCCGCAGTCGCGGCAGTCGAAGCCTTTGGCGCTGAGGCCCCAGATGCGCTCGCCGCAGAGATCACAGTTAGTGGGGATCTTGAAGGTCTGGCCTTTGAAGTTGTGGTTCCTGGCTCCGAGAGTGACATCGCCAACAACGGCTGTGATAGTTGACGTTTCGACCTCAGCCGTCAGACGTTGGCGGTCGACATTATGGAGTTCTTCCTGCATGGCGAAGAGGGAACGGACTACTTCGACCTCATCCTTCTTCTCGGTGCCTTCTCGAATGCGTTGCTTGATACGTCTCACTCCCTCTACTTCTCTCCGCCTCTTGTCCACTTCTCTCCTTAGATCTCCAAGTTGGCCTTTTGACTTGCTCAGGACGTTGCGTAGAAAGATCTTAGCTGTCTCATCCACAACCATGGTCCCGTCGTCATGCCACACTGGGCTCGGCTCGAAGGATTTGTCCGGTGGTTCCTGGAAGGTGCCTAGGTTATGTTGGATGTACATCATGGAATCTAGATGGGGTAAGTTCCTCGTGATCTCCTTTCCTTGGTGCTCCATCATGGTATGACTCTGCAACAGCATCTCCCCTTCTAATTGTGTCGCAACCTCCCATAGACTGTTCAACCGTATAGTCCGGAACTCGCTGAGGTCCTGCAGGCTGTCCATAACCTCGGGAATGTACTCGTGGTAGTACTTCTCCTTTTGCTTGTTGATGACATTGATAGCTATGATGTAGGTATTCTTGGCGTTGTTCATTTCGTAGAGCTGTTGATGATAGGCGCTTTGGGCCTTTGCCTTGTCATAGTGTGACTCGGACTTTTTGCGCCTAGTTTCGACCTCCTGGCAGACGGTGTCATACTTGGTCTTGGTCTTGCGCAGCTCGGCATACGACGTTTCGCGCTCACGCTCGAGCTTCTCGGCATACTCGGCATGTCGTTTGCGCAGCTCTTCGAAGCGGGTGCCGAAGTACTTGAGAGGTTCGGCGACCTGGGAGATGAGAGTGTTTGCGTAGCGGTCGTGCTCGCCGGCTCGGGACTCGAGGGTGGTGAGCTGTGTGGCCCATGTGGTCAGGGAGGCACTGCCAAAGGCGTCAGCACATTTCGTGATTTGGGATTGGGATTCTGGGCGGATGCGTAGGGCAACCCTCAGGGCGTTGGGTTATGATACCTTTCAAGCGAACCGGGCGTCATAGCCGGAGTGTCTCCAACACTGAGCTGAGCCGACCTCTTGTTCTTCTTCTCGAAGTATTTCCGGGCGAGGGCAGTGAGTTTCGCGCTGTACTCCTTCTCGATGAGGGAGCGCTCGCGGTAGAATTGCTGAATATCTTCGAGCCATGCGATGCCGTGGCCAGCCCAGGCGTTAGCAGCTTTGAAACCATCCTGCAGAGGGTAAGTCAGTCAAGGTGAAGGCGAGATAGAGACTCCGGGGCCATGGCATGACGGAAGTTGAAGAGAGACGGACCTTCAGCTCGGCGCCAAAAGTGGGCGCGGCGTCCACCTCAGCCATGACGAAAGTCGTCTACTCTCGAGCGTGCGGCAGGCCGTTTCGACGTAGACATGTAGCACGCTAGAGGCCAGAGGCAATGCGCAAGTAAAAGCCGCCGCGGGCAGGTCCTGAGAGGAGGAGACACGATGATGTTGCGTCGTCTGGCGAGCCAAGTTGAGGCGCGGTTTGGGGGAGGGGATGCCGATGCCCGATGGAGTAGGTGGTGAGGATAGGGACCACCTCACCTGGGAACAGCTAATGGATTTCTGGGTTAGCTGGAGAGTGGGTGTACCCCGCCAATTTCCAGCGCTGGCGTCGCCTAAGGTAGAGCCTAACGGTTCGAAGTGGACGAAGAGACCCTGTGTGTATTCGCAGACTGATGCTGGGTTTGGTATGAAGGTGGTATACATGTAAGTTGCTGAGTTGGTGGAGGTGATCTTGGAGATGATCAAGACAGTGACGATGCTGGGGATTGGTTCATGTTTTCTGGAGCCTAAAACTATAACCTTCCGATCAAGTTGTTCCGCGCAGTTGAGGTGAGGTCGGGTTCCATTGATGCTGCCCCCCACTGGGCTTCTGGAAGTTCGGGCCTTTGGTGCCCTGGGAAACGGCTTGCAGGCGACTCGTCAGCGATCCATGGATGGATCCATGGATGGATCAGTGATGGATGGGACCCTCCACATCTGGAGCCGCTTCACCCGCTGTAGCCACATTGCTACCCACCCGACCTCATGGAGGGAATCACCCATGGATCTCCAGGTCACCTGAACTAGACTTCAGCGAGGTTAGCCCCTGAGACTGGATTCCATGTGAAGAAGCCCCAGGCCTGTATTTCAGGGCACCTCAACCCCCCTGAGCCTCATCCCGAACTGTCTCCGATCGGCGGCGGTCGGAAGGAACCCGACGGGCCTAGCCTCAAAGCACGTCAGCGTCCCTATCATGGTTGCTCGAACTATCATCATGGTTGGCTTTTCAATTCTAGACTGCATAATAATACTCTACGACTCCAACTCACCACATATCCTTTGACCCGACCGCGCGTGATCGATCTTGTCACTCATTCACTACTCGGAACTCTTATACTGGTTCTCCCGCTCTCAGAGACCGACGTCCTCTACTGGATAGACCACCATCACCCTCTTCCTGGAAACCACCTCATCATTGATTTATCGACGTCCACAACCATGGCCTTGACGCTTCAAACCGCCATCAAAGGCTCGCCCTCTTCTACAGCCGTCATCGTTCCCTCCAAACCTAACCCCCTCGTCGTCTCCTACGCCGAGCTCAACGCCCACATCGCCGCCTTCCAGCAGAAGCTGGCTAACCTCGGCATCACCACCGGATCCCCCGTGTCCATCGCCCTCATCAACTCGTACGAGTTCATCGTCTCCTTTCTGGCCGCCTCGTGGCAGCGTGGCATTGCCGCGCCCCTCAACTCGGCCTACAAGCAGGATGAATTTGAGTTCTACATCGACGACGTCAAGAGCGACATCGTCCTGGTGCCACAAGGAGCCTACGCCGCTGGCGCACCGAGCGTCAAGGCGGCCAAGAGGTTCAACGCTGCTGTCGCTGAGTGCTACTGGGATGCCATCAAGGGCGAGGTCGTTCTTGATGTTAAGGAGTTGGGGAAATTGAAGGGGAAGAAGGAGAAGCTTCTGCGTGCTCAGCCCGATGACACTGCTCTGATTCTGCATACGAGGTTGGTTGTCCCTGGTTTCCTTTCTATACCCAAGTACTGATAAGTGAGCAGTGGAACTACCTCAAGGCCCAAGGTGGTGAGTCAGCGACTGCCAGCAGAGTAGTGTATGCTTTCTTACTCATCGTACTTATCTAGGTCCCTCTGTCTCATCGAAACCTTACCAGAACCATGCGTACGCAGCCCCCTATGGGTGACCCCTATACCGTCACTAACATGAAGCAGACAACATCGAACAAACATACCAGCTCACTTCCAAAGACCGCACCATGCTAGTCATGCCCCTATTTCACGTCCACGGCCTACTGTGCGGTCTCTTGGCGCCTCTCTACACCGGTGGCTCTCTGATCGTACCGCCCAAGTTCTCCGCCGGCGATTTCTGGATCGACTTCATCGCCCACGAAGCCAACTGGTACACTGCCGTTCCCACGATTCACCAGATCCTACTCAAGAACCCGGTGCCACACCCCAAGCCGGAAATCCGCTTCATTCGGTCCTGCTCGAGCCCCCTCTCACCCACGGTCTTCCAACAGCTCGAGGAGACATATGGTGCCCCCGTCCTGGAGGCATATGCCATGACCGAGGCCGCTCACCAAATGACGTCGAACCCCCTACCCCCTCTCAAGAGAAAGCCTGGCAGTGTCGGTATCGGCCAGGGCGTCGACGTCAGGATCCTCGACGATGAAGGAAAAGAGCTCTCCCAGGGCTCCGAGGGCGAAATCTGCATCAAAGGAGAGAATGTCACTAAGGGGTATCTGAACAACCCCTCAGCCAATGCCTCCAACTTCCACAAGAATGGTTACTTCCGCACCGGTGACAACGGCAAGAAGGACGAGGATGGCTATGTCATCATCACCGGCCGCATCAAGGAGCTCATCAACAAGGGCGGCGAGAAGATCAGCCCCATCGAGCTGGATAACGTCCTGACGCGGCACCCCAAGGTCGGCGACGCCGTTAGTTTTGCCATCCCCGATGACTTCTACGGCCAGGAGATTGGGGTTGCCATCGTGGTCAAGAGCGGAGAGAAGCTTACGGCAGAGGAGCTGAAGGCCTGGGTGGCGGAGCGGTCGGCCAAGTTCAAGGTGCCCAAGAAGGTAAGTGCGGGGGGTTCGTTCAGGGGCCGGAAAACACCATTTGCTAACGGCGAGGCAGGTTTACTTTACGGATGTGATGCCCAAGACGGCGACGGGAAAGATCCAGCGGAGGATCGTAGCGGAGACGATGTTGAAGCAAGATCCTCCCAAGGCTAAGCTATAGATGACTGTTGGTTATGAAGCTGGGCGTGTAGGAAACCAATGGTATGTTATGGAGACTGTCATATCACAGGTGGTCAATATAGAGTGTTCACGGTGTTGGGGTGGGTTAGATAGTGAAGTTGAAGATAAATGGAACCAGACGGAGTTGGTTGGGCTTAGATAGAAGTTAAAGATATTGTAGAGGGAATCAAACATAGAAGTTCAAGATGTAAAACACACCGCTTGCTATCGAGAGAAGCAACGCTATTAACCCTCGCCGTCGATTTAAACATTTTGCCGTCCATGATCACATACACGGTCTCATAATCGCCAGAACAAATCCCGTGCCATGCAATCCACCTTAGCCCAAGGCGGCGCCCCACATTAAGCCAACCTTCCTCTCAGGCCATAAACCCTCATGATGCCATGAGCCTCGCGCCCCGCGCGTGTCTCTTCCTCTCATCTTTTCTCTTCCCTTCTTCAATCATAGTTGGGCTCCTTATCCTGGACCTCGATGACATCGTCCTCGTCGTTGTCGTACAGGTTGCTGCCCTTGCGCTTGGGCGAGGGCGGTAGACGCAGCGACTTGCGCGGCGACACGGTGTGGCGCTCGACCCAGGTGCTCGTGCCGTCGGCAGCGGCCCAGCGCAGCGGCTCGTGCGGCTTCACCGTGGCGTCGACCTTGGCTTCGTGGGCTTGGGCGAGGCACGAGGCGTTGGCGTCTTGGAGGTCGGTGAAGACGGAGAGGATGGTGGTGGTGCCGGCTGTGTCGCGGTGGAGGAGGATGAAGACGGTGGGAGCCATTGCGTGTTGTGTGTGTGTGTGTGTTTGTGGGAGAGTGAAGTGTGTAGATTCTGTGTGGACAGGTAGAGAATAGAGTGTCTCTATAAGTGTTCTTCAGTGGTGATGATGAGCGGAAAGATGAGGGAGACGAGGGCGTAGCACAGCGGTATATAACAAGCCTCTCGGGTGATCAGCTGACCCGTCCATCTCAAGAATCAAGCCTGCAGCTCCGATCTAAGGTCTAAGGTAGATGAGCGCGCAGATGCGGGAAACGCCCCAACACCAGGTCCCGATTACTCACGGTGGCATGATAGCTACTCGAGTTCAAGGATACGGAACCCGCAGTTTGGCCAGTGTGACCCAGCGAGCGTGACCAGCCTTTCGCAGGCGGACCTCCGAAGCGGCGAAGCCCCGAGTCACGATGCCGCGGCGCTTCCTAGGATAAGCCTTCTCGAGCTCGGCTCAGACAGTTCTCTCATATCATCAAGTGGGCTTGCCGACGCAAGCCCGTCCGCTGTCTCCGTCCGGCGGCTCCGGGTGCGCTGGACTTGCACTTCCGCTCCGCTCTCAGGAACAGGCCGAAGGACAAGCTAGGGAGTTCTCGCGTCTCCTTCGCCACGATGACATACGATGCGTGGCACAGGGACGAGGGCCCGGGCCTGCGGGCGACGTGGGCGGCATGACGACGTTTGTGCTGGTCCGTGGAGGGGGAAGTGGAAGTGCGAGGCTTTTCGGCGCGACGGCCCTGGTTCGAGATCTAATTGGAGATGGGAACCTGGAGAGGTTGATCATGCTGCGCTGAAGGGAATTCTGTCCTGCCTCGTGGTGATGGTGGTGGCCGGAGATGGTTCGGTGTTTGAGGTGTGTCTGTGGATGAGATCATGAGCACGTCTGGCCTGGTAATTCGGTAGGTAGGGTTATGGATGACGGATGGGTTGAGACTCAGGTATTGTTATCCTCGGCTTCGTTGAATTGTGATAATTATAGTACTAAGTAAGAAATTTCCTGTTCTTGTTTTATTTGGACTCCCTCAAATAGCACATATAGTAAGTAGTGTCCTGTTTTGAGCCTCAATCGCAAAACACTGACCGTCTTAGCCGTGGTTGCAGCTACCTCACATTGCATCTCAGCGTCCGCAGAATTGAACACATCCAGCCAATCCATGGGTGATCTCAGAAATAAGATATGAGTATATACGAACACTGACGGGAAACCCCTAAATCAGTACTTTGGGATCCTCTCTCCAGTAGTTGTAGAATTATGTTGAATAATTAATCGGTATTCAAGGCATTGAATCCAATTGCAACTGGACTTATCCCCATCTTTTGCTTTTGCTTTTGCTCTCGTGCCCCATACAGTTCCTCCCCCGATACATGTACTATCCCCCACCACAAAGGCGCGCCTCACTCTCCGTACATGCGCCCTTCGCCAGCGACACCCTCCACTAACATAAACCCCCCGCATCCCGTCCCCCCGCCATTGAAGCTTCCCGTCGTACAGCGAACTGCACCTCAACACCACTATCCAATTAGATGCATTAACAACACGTTGGATATCAAGCCATTCGTTCACTCATCCAATATAACCTCGAGAGTCCCGCCCAAACTCCCCTCCTCCCATCTCTCAAATGGCATCCCGCTTCGCCTTCAATCGCCTCTCATCCTCACCCGCGTTCTTCAAGCCCTCCACTCTCAACCGCTTCACACCCACCCGCATCATGGCCGCTCCCATCACCACCCAGGCGGGCAAGTTCGAGTTTCTCGTCATCGCGCCCGACAAGCCGGGCGTTCTGGCCAAGCGTCTCGAGGTGCGCGCGTAAGTCCTAGCTTCATACCCGTGGTGCTCTTCATGAGGAGCCCTTCACGACGAGGCCATCGCTGATAATGGACGCTCTTCAGGACGCACTTCGCCAATATGCAGCCCCATGTAGCGGACGGAAGCTGGAAATTGGGCGGTATGCTGCCCCCTGGGATTCTCTCAGATTGAGATGGTCTTTCAAGTGTCTAACGTGTTACTAGGTGCCTTGTTGCACAGTGTCCCCAAGGACGATTCCCCTGGCAGCCTCGACTTTATGGGCAGCACCCTTGTGTGTGTTGCCGAGTCCGCCGAGGCTGTACGCGAACAGTTAAGCAAAGACATCTACGCCACGTCTGGTGTGTGGGACATGGACAAGGTAAGCAAAGCACTTGTCTACCCTAGCACTACTACGTGCTCCCGGGTTTGATATCATAACTCGTTTACTCACGTTGTATTCGTAGATTCAAATCTATCCCTTCAAATGTGCCTTCCGAAACCCGTAAGAGTACGGACACAGAGAATACGGACGAAAAGAAAAAAAACGCAGAGGCATTACAAAGGTTATTCATATTCAAGCCAAATTGCAAATTAATAGACTAGAGGTTATCACCATCGGTTACAAAAAGAGACAATTAAAGCTTTACGGAGCCCTCCCCTGCCAGTTTCCTTCCGCCCATTGCTGGAAATCCGCGTCTTCGAGTACTCCTCCGTCCGGAGGTCTGTGCTGCGCAGCAACACAGTCACACCCCGTGACAAGGGGCCGAATCCCAAACACCCCCAGAGGAACAACCCATACTAGCATAGCAGAGTAAGGATAAAGGTTAATAAGAGAGACGCCGAGTACACCGCTGCCAAAACAGAAAGGGCCCTAAAAACATCCCCTTTTTCAATCGCTATCGTCCCTGTCACCAGCCTCTTCAACTGCTATTCTCAGCTCGTAGGTAATGTCAAAGCATTCGACGAGGAGCTCGCTGACACTTCCTTGCCCTTCTGGGATATCGCCGTTGACCACGAACTTGCCATCCACCTTCATGTTGTCGAGCGAGTTGAGCTGATTTCCGTTAGAAAGTTAACACCAGCAGTTGGCTTCGGGATCATTACCTTCATGCTATATGGGTACAGCTCCCGCACAGTTGAGACGCCCCCGTTCTTTTTTACTTCGATGAGGCACCGCTTCAGCGTTTGCAGCTGGTTGTAGATGGGAAGTAATGCTTCTGAGACAGGCTCAGATGCGAGCATGAAAGAATAGATGTATGCATAGGATCGTCGAATGAGGTATAGCATCGTTCGCTGGGTCCACAAGTCGGCCGGGCGAGCCTTGTCGTCCAGCCAGTTGCCGCCCTGCCGATTTTCATCGATCTTGTCGAGCTGTCGTTGGAAATCGTATAGATCCGTCTCGCGAAGCGACCACGCCTGGGTCAGGGAAAGCTTCTCCAAGTCGTTCCGGATACCGACGAGAACGTCGTACATCGGCCGCCATTGATCAGAGACAACTCCCTTGCTAGAAATTGTTAGAGAACAGACTTTTGAGACTTGCGGGATGACTTACCGTTCCAAGACAATATCTGACCACTTGAGGCATCGTTGGTATAAATCTCCCATTTCCTCGCCTCCTGGAACGATTGAGCCGTCAGCTGCTGTAAACTTGCCGCCATTGTACTCCTCCCCAATCTCCACAATCTCGCTCCTCAACCTCTTGACTTCGGTAGTGGAAAACTGGGAAGTCTGTTAGATACGTCTCCGTGGAGACCATTGAATAACGTACGTGTAGCTTGGTATTTGCTAGCGAAATCAACCGTAGGATGGTGATAAGTTTCTCATGTGTGACCAGAAGGTCTTCTGGAATCTTCTCTAGCCTTTGTTGAAGCTTCGCCAAGGTTGCCTTGCAAAGTTCAAGCCGGTGTGTTAAGAGGGCAAGCATGTACGGGGAGTGTTGGTTGTCTGGGTGCTCTTCATCTGTGGCTCGCTGAATACTTTTGTACAACCCTTTAAGTGCCGTCTGAAGACTCCCGAGGTCATTTGCAGAGTAGAGGTCGGCCTCCACTAGGTGATCGAGCAGCCGCTTGATAGTAGACGTCAGAGCATATGTCGCTGGAGCCTCGTGATTCCGGCCGATCGTCAGGTAAAACAGCGATAAAAGTTGGAAACATCCCTCCAAGACCTTGTCCACTGAGCGCGAGCTTGTTAGTCTCTTGTAGCATGATATAATCGGGAGACATCATACGTCTGTTCTCGGTCACTGACTCTTGCTCGGATCGTACCAAGCTCAGCTCCTTGACCTGCTCCATTGTCTGCTCAAAGATAGGAACAACATCTTGGCTTCGAATATAGTTGGTGCGATCCTGCTTCAGCAAGAGCAGTTTATCTCGGAGGTTGATGAGTTTGTCGAGGATAGCTCGCTCCCGGGGATCCTCAGGAAGGGGCACTGCAGGTGTATCCATTTTCGTAGGCTTTGCGACTCTGCACAATATGCAAGTTTACAAAACGTTGGCAAACGTTTGGCGCAAGGTACAAATGTGAAAGGTAGTCCGTGAGAAGCCGGTTTGTAAGGTTCTGCAAGTTTCTGCCGAGGGTAGTCAAGGGCGTTCCAGAGCTTCCGAAGGGTGACGAAGAGGGAAGAGAGTGGCGCGGCGGGGTCGGAGGAGACGTCGGAAGCCGAGCCGTGCAATTGCTGAACTCTAGCGGATGGGGATAGTTGGCATTCGCAGTCGAAACGATAGAGGTGGTTGTTTTCGTGGTCGTCTTGTCCGTGGAGTGGTGTTGTCAGTGGCAGGTTTGGGTTTGGCGCCGAACCAGTAATGCTGTTACGTCGATGAGGCTGGCTCCAACCTGCCATCAATCATCATCATGGTGGGGGAACAAGCCGGGCACAGATCAGAAAGGTGGGGTTCCTGCATCGTGAGCAACCCCGATTGCGGCAGTCAGGCGTGCTGATAGGCCGATGTGGCTGTAGCCAATCAGCAGCAGGACCCGCCCGTGCTTGCCCGCCCTGGAGACCCAAGCGACGCCCGGAACTCGGAGAATCTATCCACCCCTCCACTTTAGGTCTTGAAGCCCTCCGGCTCGGAATTTCGACCAGGGTAATTTTTGTGGCAAGCCTCTTTTGGTGATATTCGACCTCAACCACAACGAACGGCAGACTCACCAATCTCCCATCTGCATCCGTCAGAACACCATTCACAATGTCTCACGCCGAGCTCGCATCATCCTACGCGGCCTTGATCCTCGCCGACGATGGCGTCGAGATCACCGTACGTGACCCCCCTCGAATTCCGTGGGCGCCCCGCCGCGCGCACTCCCCGAGAACGAGAACTGGTGTGATCCGACGATGGGTGCTAATTCGTGATCGCCAATTTTTCAGGCCGACAAGCTCCAGACCCTAATCTCCGCCGCTAAGGTCGAGGAGGTTGAGCCCATCTGGACCACCATCTTCGCCAAGGTACGACCGACCCTCCACCGAAACGACCAACCGGTTATCCCATCCGCGACTGGAACCTGAAAATCTGACGCCCGTGTTAGGCTCTCGAGGGCAAAGACGTCAAGGACCTGCTCCTGAACGTCGGCTCCGGAGGCGGTGCCGCCCCCGCTGCTTCTGGTGGTGCTGCTGCCGGCGGTGCCACCAACGAGGCTGCTGCTGAGGAGGAGAAGGAGGAGGGTACGTCGCAATCCCCCCCGCCACGCTCTGCGCCGCTTATGCTGACCCCCGACTACAGAGAAGGAGGAGTCCGACGACGATATGGGATTCGGTCTTTTCGATTAAAGAACTACATCGCGACGGCTGTTTCCTTGCTTCTTTGTACTTCAACTGCATGGCTTCGGGGTTTCCAAGCGATCGATCATACAGGATGGAGAGGGCACGATATCCCGCGCCCTGGACAGAGTAGTTTCGTTCATACGATAATATGATGAATGCTCTCAACGGAGTTCACGTGGAGGGAGAATTGGTCAATTCAAGGCTCTGAAAAGAAAGTCCCGACATGGGTGGTTTGCAAGTCAAGTCAAAACTGGCTTCTGTGTGTCGAAACCGACCACGCAAGTCTTCTGTCGTGACGAAATGCTCGTGACGTTAAATTGGCCTAGATGAGAGTTGCTCTAGCATTTTCAAATCTCCTGGTAAAAAGCATCCATTTAAGTCGATGCCCCATGCCCAATTCCCGACCCTTTTACCAACGCCGCGCGATGCATGATCTAGATTTCCTCTGGTCCCCAGATCTACTTCACAATCACAACCGAAGAGGGAACTAGTCCAGCCTCTTTGAGAGTCTTGGACAAGTCCACCGATCCCTGGAAGGTCACCCGGGGAAACGTAGTGGTGAAGCTGGTGACCTCATTGCCCGTCTCGCTCTGGAGCAGCTGCGCCAGCTCGAACAGCGTCGTCTCCGCCGGCAGCGTCTTCAGGATGTTGCCGCCGTCCGTCTGTAGTCGCAGCCGCGCCTCACTGTGATCCGCCTTGGCTCTGGGCTTGGCCA
>JAANBC010000437.1:0-27494 GCA_014621405.1 Stylonectria norvegica | reverse complement strand
CCGAGGTGTGGCCGGGGGCGAAGGAGCCGGTGCTGTAGCCGAGAATAGAGGAACACCACGGCTCGTTGAAGGTGATCCAGTTCTTGCACTTGGGGATGGCCTCGAAGACGACACGGGCGTAGCGCTCAAAGTCGAGGGCGAACTCTTTGCGGTCGAGCAGGCCGCCGTAGCGCTTGTCGAGCTCGTCGGGGACGTCCCAGTGCAGCAGGGTGATGAAGGGAGTGATGCCGGCGGCGAGGAGGTCGTCGACGAAGTGGCGGTAGTGGTCGAGGCCGCTCTGGTTGACGGGATCGTGTCGGCCGCCGAGAGGGATGATGCGCGACCACGAGAGCGAGAAGCGGTAGGCCTGGGAGCCTAGCGACTTGAGTAAGGCAACGTCCTCGGCGGTGCGATTGTACGAGTCGCAGGCGACAGCGCCCGAGCTGCCGTCGGCGATCTTGCCGGGCTTGTTGCAGAAGGTGTCCCAGATGGAGGGACCGCGGCCGTCTTTGTCAACGGCGCCTTCGATTTGGTAGCTACGTGATCCATGAGTTAGTGGAGATCGGGAAGTGAGGAGATTCGAGCGAGGGAGGTGAGTGAAAGTGACAAGATAAAGGGCAAGAAACGTACGAAGCCGTGGCAAAGCCCCATATGAAGTCGCTAGGTAGAGCCATTGCGTGCGGTGGTGATGTGGTGATGGTGTTTAGAAGACGGCGGGTGAAACAGCAAGATCCCTTTTGGTAAAGCATCCATGGATCCCAGAAAGGCGGACCATGCGACCATCTTATATGAGCCCCCAGTGGCCATCGCGCCGACCTTGTCCCCTTCCGTACCAGACGGACCGTCACGACCGAGTCGATTCTGCAAGGGGGCCTCGAGGCTGCCAGGTTTCACGTCCACGAGGTCCTCGTCCAGACGAGCGCATGCGATGGCATGTGGAGGTTTGCAGCGGAAGACGAGGGGAGCAGATCCGACGTTGGATTCATGCATCCATGAGGTGGATGGGCAGGGAACCCCACGGCGGGGTTCTACAGGGGGTGCCTTGAGCTACGGGGGGGCTACACACCACTAACACCACTGGAGGAAACCCCCGCCGGCCCCCCACCTTGAAAAAAGGCTTCGGAGACGCGGGCCGAAGCTTCGCTAGGGGGGCGGCGCCGTCTAATTCGGAACGGACTGGACCCGCTGGCGGGCTGGCGGGCCTTGCTTACGGCTGGCTCCCGGCGCGGCGTCGCCAGAACTTCGGCTTTCCATCTAATAGATACAAAGGACTGCATCAGCTCACACTTGCGTTCACAAGGTATCTAGATGGTTGTTTCGTCTTTCACGACCGGAAAATCCGAACAAACGGGGTCTTTTACGTACTACTGTAGATACGAATACATGTCGTGAGTGGCATTGAGCGACGTTCCAGTTCGAGGTTTTGTCCCGGCCCTCCTTTCCCCCATCGGCCATTGTTTCCCCGACTTTCCGATCCCCTCTACTTCTGGCCTCAATAGCAGCCTTCATCCGTCTCTCTCCAGGATCCAACATGAAGAACACTTGAACACTGCAATATCACTTCCATGACTCATGTCAAAAATGTTCGCTATCTTGTTCTAAAACCGCGTCAAACATACTCAATTCCTCCATCGCTTACCAATTCCATTTCATCATTGAACGACGCCCCCAAGCCCTCATAATTAACACGTACAGCTTTCTATCGAGACATGAAACCCCCGACGCGACCTCCATCACCTTTGATGGCCACTACCATTGGTAGTAGTAGCAGTGATATGTCGTCAGCATAGTACAAACGACAATGGCGACGTCAGGTCTCTTCTCTTGCAGACATCCGCCTATCCATTCCCTCGCCTCCCTCACCTGGCGTCCCCAATAGCGGCGTCTGCGTCGTCTCTATCCTCCAGCTTGCGCTTCGCGGGGTTCGCTGACTCCATGTCCACGTCTTCGTCCCCGCTGCCACTGCCACTGCCACTCTTGTCCACAAGGTCGCCGTCGCCCGAAAACTCAACAATTTCCCACTCGACCTGGACTCGCCCGTCCTGCGAGCGCTGGATGCCCTGGCTGCGCCGCAGGTTGCCCAGTCGGGTGCCCTCGACCATGCCGTCGAACCACGGCACGCCGTATGACTGGCGGAGCGCCGTGCTCCTCGTGGGCGCCACCTCCTGCGCCTTGGCCTCGGTCTCCGATTCACTCTCCTCCGGGATAAGACCCATATCCTCCAGATCCCGCAGGTCCTCCCTCAGCAGGCTTCCGAGCGTGAGCTTGATGAACTCGGCCTCGCTCGGGGGATCCTCGGACCAGTACGACAGCGGCGTACCGCAGTAGCCGCAGAAGTGGCGTTTCGAGTACTGCTGGCTGGGGTGCGTGTAGGCGCGGCGGATGGTCGAGTGCGTTTCGTCGGGAAAGAAGCTGTATGTGGTGCTGTGATACCATTCGAGCGGCACGCGGATGTAGGCGGCCAGCGGCGTTGCCAGAGGGATCTCTGCCGGATCGAGTCAGCTCTGGTCAAGGTACTGACGGTTTCCTGCAGCAACCCGCTGCAACCTCAATTGCATGGCAGCGGGCT
The DNA here is from genome assembly GCA_014621405.1 of Stylonectria norvegica. Lineage (NCBI taxonomy): Eukaryota > Fungi > Ascomycota > Sordariomycetes > Hypocreales > Nectriaceae > Stylonectria > Stylonectria norvegica. Next base: position 24,946 of record JAANBC010000437.1, on the reverse strand, counting down.
GCAGGTTTGGGAGAAGCTACTTACGATGTACCGGCTCCGTGTTGAAGAGGACCTGGGCTTCGCGGACGCCATCCTGGGGAACGGCGATGATGTAACGGTTCCGGCCGCACTGGCAGCCGCCCCGCAGCGGTCGCAGTGCACTCATGCTTGCGTTTCGGCCTGGCTTTCGGGACCCAATTGGCGGCTGATCGGCAGTTGGAGGGGGCTGAAGATATAGGCGATGGGTGAAATTTGAATGAATAAAGAAGAAAAGGAGCGAAAATGCACTCCCGCTCACGTTTGGTTGGGCGGGCGGTGGTGGTGTTGATGGTGGTGGTGGCCTGCTAATTATCACCTGGCAGTGAGGTGACGGAACTGGGTTTCCACTTTCCACAGCTGTCTGGTCGCTGGTGGGGCCTTCTAGAAGCCCAGCGCTCGCGTGGATCCAATGCACAGTGGCGTCAGACAGACAGTGCGAGGTGGGGCGCGACAGGTGCCTCCCGTCCATGGGTGCCCGCTGTTGCCCGCTGTAGCTTGGTTGTTTACAGGGCACTCCACTAATATTGGAAATCAATTCACCCTACGCCTCCGAACCTCCATGTTCTGGCTCAAGGTCAATGCTCGATCTGATACGAGGTGGGATGTTTCCATCAACTGCATAGTCTGTTAGTTGTGTTGCTAATGAATCAAGCTTTAACTCATCGTTCTATTCGACAACTGTTATCCATGTATCTATAGACTCGGTATTTACTATTAGATACTCAAGAAAGGCCTAGATCCCTCATCAGCGGTGTTAAATAGTCAAATCCGCCGGAATTAGGTATTTGATAACCCCGGACCCTTTGTGTGAGCGTACGAAGAATGTATAAATACCTTTAGAGTCCGGACTTTTATATGTTCCTATTCGCATGTTGCACTCTCATATGACCAACAGACTACTAGACATTCTTTCTACCTCTCATTCGTGTCATCGACTTACATTGAACCTAAGCAGACCGTCAACAGAATCGAAGTCATCCAAGCCCTCCACCATCATGACAACCCCAGCTCTCAGCCTCAAAAGCACAGCGCAGCTCATCAACACAACCGTATCAATACCTCGCCTCGGATTCGGCACCTACCAAATCACCGGCAATGCCTGCACAACCGCCTGTCTGCAGGCCTTCGCCGCCGGCTACCGCCACATCGACTCGGCCCAGCTGTACGGGAACGAAGCTGCCGTCGGCGAGGCAGTCAGGCAATCCGGCCTGCGGCGAGAGGATGTCTTCCTGACGAGCAAAGTCTGCAGATCCGGCGGCGGCGATAGGACCTACCAGAGCCTGGTGGATAGCGTGGTCAAGCTTGCCGGGGAGGGCGGCTACGTCGACCTCTTCCTCGTCCACATCCCGGGCTCGAGCAGGAAGTTTCGCCAGGAGCTCTGGACGGCTGTGGAGAGGCTCCATGCCAATGGTTTGGCAAGGAGCATAGGCGTGAGTAACTTTCGGACGCAGCATATCGAAGAGATGAAGGAGTATGCCACTGTGTGGCCTCCCCATGTAAACCAAATCGAAGCAAGTACCGTCGTCCGAGCTGCCCATCTACCGTGCTAACCCCGGCGTCAGCTTCACCCTTGGTTCCAGCAGCGGGAGCTTGTGCAGTACTGCCAAGCAAACGGCATCGTCGTCGAGGCATACAGCCCGCTAGCCACAGGAGCAGAGATGCAGAACCCGTCGCTTCAGGGGGTGGCGTCGAAGCATGGGAAGTCGGCGGCCCAGGTCCTGATTCGGTACTGTCTGCAGAAAGACTGGGTGGCATTGCCGAAGAGTGGGAATGCGGAGAGGATTAGGCAAAATGCTGATATATATGGCTTCGAGCTTGACCTGGATGATATGAAGACGCTCGATGCGCTGGATGAGGGTGCAGATGGGGGGAGGTTCGGCCCCAATAGAAGAAGGTAATCTTGGTCATGATGATGATTTGATAGTAAATTCGATATTTCCAGCGGTGCCCCGTTTGCATTGTTTCGCTCTAGTCGTGTCATATGTGTAGGTTGATGTAGCCAAATCACGCTCCGTGAAGTTCGCTCTCCTTCGTCCTTCTTCCACAGTCCGCCTCCCACCCATTCTACTCGCTCTTGTGGCCATGCTTAGCCCACTCCCTGAGGACATTCTTCTTGATCTTACCAGTGCTGGTCTTTGGTAGCTCCTTCACCACTTCCACCTCTCGGGGCACCATGAACTTGCTGATATCGCTCTGGTGCTTAGCCCACGATATCACCTCGTCGCCCTGGACCGTCTTGCCCTCTTTGACCGTGACGTACGCCTTTGGACGTTCCCCCCAGTGCGAGTCGGGGATCGCAACGACTCCGGCCTCGAGAATGTCCGGGTGCTCGGCCAACATGCTCTCTAGCGCGACGGACGAGATGTTCTCGCCGCCCGAGATGATGATGTCCTTGGCTCGGTCCATAATCTGAGCGCTACCGTCCGGGTGCCAAACAGCCAAGTCGCCCGAGTGAAGGGCACCCCCGGCGTAGAGCTTGCGCGTTGCCTCGGGGTCCTTGAAGTACTCTTTGGCGCAGATGTTTCCGTAGAAGATAATCTCGCCGATCTCCTTGCCGTCCTTGGCGACGTCGATGAGGACGCCCTCGGGTTGATCAGGCTTGATGATGCGGATGGGAAGACTGGTGATAAAGCCATGGCCTTGACGGGCCATCTTGGCATACTTTTCATGAGGCGGGAGGTCGTCCCATTCGGGTAGGGTGTAGCATTTTGTGATGGGACCGTACGTTTCTAGATGGAGGTATGAGTACTGGAGTGTTGCGCGGACGGGGGCTCATGAGTACGAACCTGTCATTCCATATACGTGCACAGGGATGAGGTTGAGATCAGTCTAAAAATATGAGTCTGTAGTTCCGAAAGACAAGAGAGGCATAGAACATTACCATCTTCTCAAAGAGGTGGCCACTAGGGGGGCTGGCGGCGACCGTAACCAGCACCTTTTGGGGAAGCCTCTCAGCATCCTTATGAGCAGTCAATAATGTGTTAACAGTAGGCGCGGCGTTGAAATGCGTGATGCCCTCTTCTTTTAGGAGCTTCCATAGGAGTGCGTAGTCGATCTTCCGAAGACAGACATTGACGCCGCGGACGGCAACGACAGACCAGGGAAACGTCCATCCCATGGCATGGAACCTGACAACGTCAATGGAAACCAACATGGATGTGATTAGAACCACAAGACTCACATCGGAAGCGTCCACAAATACTTGCAGCGGTCGATGTTTAAACCGGACTCGATGATGTTGGCGAGGGTGGCTAGGTAGGCTCCTCGATGAGTGTAGACCACGCCTTTGGGCTTGGAGGTGGTGCCAGAGGTGAAAGGGATGGCTAGCATGTCATCTTCGTCTCGGGCCTGTGAATGGAGACCAGCCCAGCCCAGGTGTCCTTGCTCGTGGTCGTAGTTGAGGCCCTCTAGGACAGCTTCGTCAAAGGGCCCACATAGTTGTCCTTCGGTTGCATCGGTATCCTGTTGATAGTCAGATCGATGCAAGTTCCGTGTTATAATATGTTTAGAGGGCCTCTGTTGGTCTTACCTCATCGATGACCAATGGAACATTGGCATGCTTCTTCCGGAACGAGTCGAGCAGACCAACATACTCGGCGTCGACGATGATGCAATCCACCTCGGCAAAATCAAAGATGTAAGAGATATCGTCCTGCTTTAGGCGGTAGTTGACGGGCACGACGACACCACCGGCGGCAACAATCCCATAAATGGACTCGAGGAACGCAGGCGTGTTAGGCGCAAGGATGCCCACCCGCTTGTAGCTGTGCTTCTTGAGGTAGTAGGCTAGGCCGCGAGCTCGGTCGGCAAACTCGCCGTATGAACGGCGTAGGATGGCGCCGTTGACGGTGACGTGAAAGATGGCCTCGGCATTGGGCTCAATGGCGGCGGCGCGCTCAAGGAAGATAGTTGGCGAGAGGGTGTGGACGTGAGGAGGAATGGGGGATTGAGGGCGGAGGTGGTTGAGGATGGAGCGAATACGGGAGGGTGGTCCAGACATTGTGAGTTTGATTGTGTCTCTTTTCCTCTCTTCAATGCGTGTCGTCTGTGGCGTCTTGCGTTCGGATTCTTGAGACGCGGTTCTTCAACAACGAATCTCGAGCCGGGAGTTTTGAGTCTTGAGTCCTGTGTCTTTGGGGATATCGGGCGTGGGACCGAGAAAGAGGATAAAGATTCGCCGACAAACAATCAGACACACAGACAGATCATAGACACAGCCAGAGACAGAGCCGGACAGGAAGAAGGCAAGGAGAATGCAGTAGGAGACGGAGAGGAGAATGAAGATGAACGCAGCAGAGAAAAGAAAAAAGGCAGCGGCCCAAGGCCTGATATGTAGAGATGGAGGAGTTTCCCCAGAGAAGTGAGACAGCTTCTCGGTTGAGCCCGGCTATCCAGTCCATGCCACCTTGAGCTCGGTAACCGGTCGGCCAGCCCTGAGCTCTAACAAGGTCGATGGAACCTGACTAGGCCGACCAGTGACGTTTTCCGGGGAGGCGTTGAAGACTCCATCCGGGAGGCTAACGCACCTACGTCTGAGGCGGCTAATGCTGTGAGTTACTTGGTGATACTTAAGATTACCCTTGAAACTGTGAAGCCAGAGGTATCGACGATCCATGGAAGTCCGTTATAGTCCTACCCGAAAGATGGAGCCACCTGCGACCCGCGTGGGGTGAGAGTGCCAGCCACCAATTCCTGGACAAAAGGGAGATGAGGACTTCAAGCTGGTGGACGCATCTTCTCGGTAAGAGGACTTGAGAGCTGGAGGGCAGAAGGCATGAGAACACCCCCGAAAAGGCGGGGGAATCGGGATCAATCACAAAACGGGGCACGGACGCCAAGTGCCTGCCTTGCCAACCTTACTCTAGAATTTCCATGCGGGGTAAGGTAGCGCTGTGGGGTAAACCAGACTGTTAGCAGTAATCACGCTACGTATTCGGACTGTACCATGACCATCCAGGAACCGCAGACCAGGTGAATGGGTCTGCTCCGAATTGGTGTGGCATCCAGAGACACTCAAGGTGCTTCCACGTTGTCTCCTGGTGGAAAGATGCTGTCGAGCCTTTGGCCCGATCATCAACTTTGTCACGCAACGCTCGGGAAGAAATTAGGAAGCTCGGGAAATCTGGCGGTTGGGGTGGTTGCCGAGCATTGCAAGTAAAACGAACGGTATGCGATGGAAGCTTTCTTGGAACTTGTTCGACCACACCTTGCGCACTACGCAAGGTTAAGCGCTTGGGGAAAATGAATAAGGTAGTTTTTGGAGATTCTTGCAGTACTACTACTGATCTAACCCAGCACTAGAACATGGCGTCTCTGCTGGTAAGGCAAGGTGCAAGACGAGAAGATTTTTGGCCGCCGATTACCCAGTACCTTTGTCAAAGAGCTACCACTACTACTACTAGTAGCGCAACTTAAGGTAAGTACTTGAGATATTTAGCAACGTATGTGCAAAGTTTTCCAAAACCAAATCCCTCGGCTAACTCTGCTAGAAACAGAGTACTGACTTACAGCCATCGATGAAACCTATCTTCGGTCAGCCAACTCACTACCGCATATCCGAGGTTGAGGAGGTTGTGGTTTCGGCTTAGCCACTGAGGCGCCGAATGCTGTGGCTCACCACCAAGCACCGCCTTTCATGGTATTTTCTCTGCTTGGGTAACGATACCTTAACCAATGGACATAAAAAGGATTGAATGCACACCTTGGACACCTGGCTAAACCCTGATATTACGGGTTATGATCCTCGTTTCCTACTAGTACCTTACATACCTTATCTTTAGGTACCTACGCAAAGAGTGCTTTGGTACACTTTATGGGATCAAGGTGAGGCAGCGAGGTGAAGCAGTGGAGCGAGGTGAGGCGCAGGAAATGTCCATTTAACCCCCCACCTTACAAGGGTAAGGTGGCCCGCTGCTGGTTTATGCACGCCTACAAGCCCGCCCGAAAGCCCGCCTGAGCGTTCACTGGAGCTTACTGCAGTTAAGCACTGGAGGAAGGCCCTGGAGGAAGGCCCTGGAGGAATACGTACCTGGAACTCGTGGACGGTGGATCCATCCATCTTATCGTGGCATCCACATCCACCGTCACTGATCATCTCCCATGATCCATCTCCATCGATTCAACCTCTGCGGCTCGCCATCTCGGAATCGTGGTTGTATCGCGTCGTTACTGCCGCTCAACCTTCGTTGTTCGCCACGGTAGTTGCCATACTCGTTTCCGGAACCTTCCAGACCCTCTTGGACGTCGCCTAGAAGGCTGCACTACTAGCAAATTGGCTTCGAGACACGCTGGCTCTTGCATCATTCATTCCACGTTGATGCCGAGCAGCAGTCAGCAGCAGTCAACCGTGACATCGGTATGCTCTGCTCTTTGTTCTTCCCTTGCCTTGCATTCATGTTCAACACCCAGCCCGCTATATCCAGCCCGGTCTTGCGCTATTCTTCATGCCCAAGCTCACCATGATCGTATACAGGCCATCCGAGCGGTTCATGGCTCCCCCCAAGCCCCGCCAAGAGCTCCCCAGCTCGCCCCAGCGCCGCGAGAGTCTCCTCCTATTCCCAGAAGACCCAGCCCACCAACGATGACGACCGCCTAAAGCTCCCTAAGAGGGCTCACACTTTTGCAACTAGCTCAGCAGTCGACAAGCTTCGCTCAAGCACGATTCCCGAGGCCAACAGTCCCGATGCCTTCGAAACGGGAGATCACTCAGATGCCGACGACGCTACTATCGAGATCACGAGAGCTTCGGTTGAGCTCGACATCCTGCCCATCGAGCTCATTACACTAATTGACAGGTACGCCGCCATACCTCCGAAGTCCCCATTCAAGCCATGGCCTTGTTAACATCGTCATGTAGCTTCGTCGACTCCCTCTCTGCCAAAGTCCACCCATCCCCACCCAGCATCGACAGACTCTCCGAGCTATTTCAAGAGTTCTATGGGTTAGCTTCGTCGCACATCAACACGCACATCAACGCTCTCGCGAGTAGGCAGAGTCGCGATGTCTCCCCTGCACCATCCGTATCCTCCATATCTTCCGCTGCTAGTCGCCTGCGGAGCAAGGCCAGTTCTCGCAACATCAAGGAGAAGCCCAAGACGGAAGCCGAGCAGCAAATGATCACGGCCGATGAACTAGAAAACAGAAAGCGAGCGAGAAAGGCACTCGAGGCCAAACGGGTATTATTAGAGGAGGCTGTCGAGCGCAGAGTGTGCGAGGGTATCTACGGCAGGATATACCGACATCGGAGTACACAGGACGAGGCTCAAGATGACAAGCTACGGTCCAAGACGGCAGCGTTGGCCTTAGTTGGCATTGGCCCCGCGGACCTAGGTATAGACCTCGGAGATGATTCTAACCAGTCTCCCGAGGCTATCGCGGCCAAGTCGGAAGAGATCAAGCAATGGCTTGAACAGGCTCGGAAGGACCTTGCCATGATGACGGAGAAGAGATACCCTCTTGGAAAGCTCAACCATCTCAAAGCAGCGCACCGAAGCATCGTGGATACCCTTGCACATTTTCATCCCTCAGCGTCCGCCGACGAGATCATGCCGATGCTCATCTACACCCTAATCACACTGGCCCCAGAGAATCTCCACGTTATCAGTGACGTCCGCTTTATCCAGAACTTCCGATGGGAACCCAAGTTGACGGGGGAAGCTGCTTATTGTCTAACGAACCTCGAAGCCACCATCAGCTTCCTGGAAACGGTAGACCTGGCCACTCTACGTGCTGACGAGCATCCCTCTGGTCCAACTAAGAATTCTAGCCCGAGAACAGACACCTTCCCGCCCGCCTATCCCCAAGGTCTGACGAGCCCATCACAAAGCGCCGCTGAGACAACGGCAGGCACTGCTACGGGATTAAGACCAAGCGCTTCTCCGTCTGGGCTCAAGGCTGCAACCGTTCTGCGAAACCGTCGACTGAGCGATCTCGTAAACACACCTGCGCAAGCCTTCGGCGCCGCGAGCGACGCTCTCTTCAACACTGCCGACCAGGGACTAAAGAATATTTCAAACAGTCTCGGGGATAGCTATAAGCTGTTACTAGGCAAGATGCGAGAGCATCAGGAGGGCCCTCGCGCTTCTATCGAGGTTCCAAGGACCCTTGACGACGCCCGGAAACTCGTCAGCACTCCTCCCCCGGAGGACGACGAGTACGCGCATGGCATCCGCTCTCTCCTCGGGCCCGAAGACGGCGAGCATCTCAAGCGGCCGGCCCAAGGCGAAGACCGCGTCCTGAACCTCATCACGGGGCGTCGCGATCACAGCGCTGACAGCAACCGCAGCGCCAGCTCCTCCAAAAGGGTCCTCTTCGCTACCGACGACAATAAAGGTGCTGTGCCCACTCCATCGCCGGGACAGAACCCAGCTGTGTTGGAGCAGATGCGCAACTTGGGAAACTCGTTCAATCCCATGGCCCGGTTGCCGAGCATCAGCATGATCCGCGGCTTTGGTCGCAACACATCCACACCCCCGCCACCCGCTGCCAAGGACGTGGTCAAGGTGGCAGACGGTGGGGATCTCGCAACGGTTAGTACTATCTGTTCTTCGGTTCGTGAAGTACTCTTCTAACATTTCGTTTTTTGCAGGCTTTTCCCGATATTGCCCCCGCCCTGCCGCCTAAGGAGGTGCCCAAGATCTCCCCCCCGAACAAGCGCTTCATGGAGCTCCAGAGCCCTGGCGACCTGAGGCTCGGTGAGGTCCTTGACCTATTGCGGGACTATCGCCGGCTTGCTGGAGCGCTCAAGGAAATGGGCGCGTTTGAGGGCAAGTAATTTCAGAACCGGTTAGAAGGATAGTATTGCTACTTCAAAATTATGTGCGTTGAGCGGCGTACTTGGCATATAAAGCGGCGTTTGCATCTTTTGGGCCATGTGGCACATCCCTCGCCCGACATATCGACTTTGCCGGGGAAGATACAATGCATTCAATCATTGGGTAGACAAATATAGAAGAAGGCACTCTGGCGTTGGGTACACACCGGTCTCTTTGTTTCGTAAACTGGATTACCTTAGATGTTTCGGTTGTCATATAATAAGTAGACTTGTCTTGAAGGGTTGTAATAAAGGCCTTTCTTATACCATATCCTGAGCAGACCAAAGATGCACACTACCAAGCCTGGGTTCTCGGTGAAGAGAAAGATGAAAAGACAAAGAAGAGGAAAGAAAAGAAAAAAGTCCGAACAAAAGTAAACAGCAAAACCTCTATACCACTTGTGCGCCCTTATACATGCTTTCCGTTTGCCGATACCTGTCTAGTAAAATGGACCCCTGTCCTCCGCGCCCTGACTCCTCCATCCCGGCCGAGTTCTGAGCGAGTGATGCAAGCTCGCTTAACATAATGTGGCAGTTATAGTAGTTATCGTTGTTGTCGTAGTTACAACGTTGAATATAGTGACTTTTGAAAGGAAAACGAAAAAGAGTTCGGGGTTTTGTACCCGCGAGTATGGGAGTGAACTACCGCCGTGACCGACGTGACTTCTCCTAAGACATCGGAGAGGTGCTAGCTCTCCGCGGCACGGTGGGAGATTCGATATGGTGTAACGGGCCGACGTCGTCTTCCTCGTCTTCGGGCATTGGCTCGGTGTTGGATCGTTTGATGGTGTCCGACTGCGATTCTGCCTGGGACCTGGTACGCTTGTGGCCGTGGATGGCATCGTGGTGAATGACGGGCCCGGGATGTAGGAACTGCGTGATGATGTGGCTGTTTGCTCGGTCGCGTCCCCGGCTGGTGCTTCGGCCACGTCCGGCATCGCTGCCGCGGCGTTGACGCTCCACGCCCGAGGCGGCGGTTGAGGCGCCGGTCCTGGTGCGGATGAGGATGGGCTGATTTTCCTCGGCCTCTTTCTTAAAGCGGGCCTCGCTGGGGAGTAGAACAGCGCGGTCGAGGCCGTATGGTAGGCCGCGATGGCGACCACGGATTTGCATGGCGACGATGATCAGTTTGCCAACTACGGAGAACTGAGAGCAGAGCGAGGCGTTGACGTTGGGGACGCCCATGCTCAGGCCCACGGTGCCGTAGGCGCTGATGACCTCAAATAGCACGTCGAATAGGTTAAAGTCGCCAGCTTGAAGCTTGGGTCCTTCGCTGATAGCGAGAAGAAAGAAGCCCACGAAGACGTACCACAGATCGAAGGACAGCTGCCGCCGCAAATGGGTTCCGACGTAGCTGAGTGCGCTGGCCTCCTCCTTGTCCTCGTCGTCGTCCTTCTTGTGACCGTAGACACCGAGCGACTTTTCTTCGTAGACGTTGGTCCTGCGAATAGAGATGGCAATGGGGAAAACTGAAATGTACATCATGATCATGTACAGGACAGGCATCGCCGGATGAAGTTCTGTCATGCTGAAGCACGAAAACCCTGCCGTCCTGGTGGAGGCAGCTTGGAACAGGCCGTCAGCTATACGTGTGTGGACTGGGAGCTGGCCGACAGGACCGTGATTGATCTGCACCAAATTAGGACTTGAGAAGTATGTTTCAGGAGGGGGGATACATACGTCGAGAACGCAGAAAAAGAGCAAGTCAATAACGTTCAAGCCGACCAGAATCCAAAAGAGCCACCAATTGGCACTTGAGGGGAAGAGCAATGTAAAACATCGACGAGGATGGTCAAGCAAAAACCTCAGCTCCTCCCAGAGCCCTGTACCCTTAGGGACGATTTGTGCGAGCACCCAGATGACGAAGCGTAGCATGACCGGGAAGCCCGTGTTTCCGATGATGATGAAGAACCACATGATCATCATGGTATATTCGGAGGTGTTGAACGAGTTCATGCTATCCGGGGTCAGGGTCAAGCCCAGGTCCATGAAGGCCGAATTTGCCGTCCAAAATCCCCACCAAGTCCGGGATTGTCCAGCTTCGTCAACGATGCTGCCGTACTTGTTGCTATGGCGAATAAAGGGGAGCAGAAAGATCAGTGCCAGAAGCTGAAACCCCCAAAAGTAGGAGATCAAGATCATCGCCAGAGTCCTCAGGGAGCGATACTCGATGCCGCCCAGTTCTTCCCGCTGCTCGAGCGTTAGACCGACGAAGTTGGAGTTTCGCCCCATGGTGGGTGTGTAACTGAGATACGGCGTGTCGTCGACCGGCTCTCGAGTCAAGACCGACCTAATGGTTTCCAGTGTGCGGGTTCGAATGGCGCGTGCCCCAGACCTGCTGCCCGCATCATCGTCGTCCTCGTGGATAGTCTTCTGGCCACTATTGAACATGCGAGGCTTACGAAACCTTAGAGACTCGAACGTTCCGCCAACGGCCTTGGCATCTTCGGCGACTTCATCTGTCAGCTTTCGTCTATCTGGTTCAGCAATGACAATAGTCGGCCTCCGGTCGCGTGGGCTCTTGGGTTCGACATTCAAATGGTCGGATTTCGGATTGTTGGTATTAGTTTGGGTCAAGGCAAGAGGGTCGTCGTCGTTCTCGTCATCGCCGTGGTTCAAGCGCCTCGGTCCCATGCCCCTCTCGGCGTCTCGCGGGTTCGGAATACGCAGCACCTCGTTATCTTGGTTTCGCTGACGTTCGAGGATGGCAATGTGATCGGCATTGGCGCGCTTCGACGGGAATTTGGTGGGATCGTCACCAGCACCATCGCTTCTCTTGACTGTGTCTGCAAAGGTGATGACGGTGGGACCAGAACTCAAGTGGTCGTGTCCTTCCCTGTCCGGGTCGTGGCGAAGTTCCCGGTCGTAGTGTCCGTGTTCGGGTTTATCGAGTTGTGCAAGATCGATGCTATTGGTACGGCCACCTGTCACGGTCGTGGTGTCGCTCTCGTCGCTGTTGTTCAAGTTGAAGGGCTTAGCGGGCCTGTTATCCTCCTCGTCATCCTCTATTGCCTGAGACTGGACCTGCTCATTCTCATCTAGCAAGATGCCGTCGTTTGTAACCCGAGCCGGTCGGCCCCGACGAGGGACGATGGTGATGTGTCGGCCATTGACTCCTTCTTCCACGCGGTTTGTCTCGTTGCGCGCTTGGGATTTTGCCTTGGACAAGGTGCCACGACGCTGCCGCGCCTCGGTGACCCAGCCACGGAAGCGCTTCTCGAACCAGTACAAGCGGAGAAATACGACGGAACTGTGCAGGGTGATCGGATTGGACGTCATGGTGAATAGGTACATGACGATCTGCTGAAAGGTGTTGAGATTGTTGATGTCGACCGGGTTGAGCCCGGCCTGGGTGTTGGCGCCACTGGCGAACATGAGCGCGTCGACATAGTTGAGATCGCCATGGCCGGCGGCGAAGATAGGGATTGAAGCGATGATTGTAGCGGCCACGATCCAAGTATCTGTTTCACGTCGAGGTCAGCCGTGTCCATCGTGTTCAACCACGGGGGCTGTGGTCGTTTGGGGTGTCGCAAGCAGAGCAATCGTACAGTGAACGGAAATAAAGTTGAAGTGCGGCTTCTTGGAGACAAAAGCGGGCTTGACAGCCTTGAGCTGCGCCCAGAGAAAGGCGCGCGTCCCGTCGAGCATTTCTCCAAGAGGAGGAACAATCGTTCGGGGGCCTGGAGCTCGGTGTGCCAGATGAAGGTTGGGAGATGGACGAGGACGTTCGAACTAGTTCATAGCGGAGGTCGATGGGTCGATGAACAGACTGGGTGGTTAATACTGGAAGGTTTCGGTGTGGCAGAGGCGCAGGGGGGGGGGAAGGCCCCGGGAGGCGGTGGCTGTGAGCGCTGGGAGGGCTTCCTAAGGTGCAACAGTATCGGTAGTCTAGTCGTTTATTACTTAGTACCGGTAGTCTAGTAGTCGTTTAGCCGTGTCCAGACGTAGGACTGGAGATGGAGATGGAGCTGGAGACAAAGAAGCATGATTGGCGAAGAGAGTTTGGAAGGGGGTGTGTTTGACTCCTCGATGAGTGAAGGCCGGTGGCAAGAGAAGGACGTGGGGAGACGGCTTAAGACGGAGAAGGCACCGGTCGCTGAAGAAATAAATAGTCTAGCTGGAGACTACGATGGTTGACAAGGCGAGGGAGAAGGAAAGGGAAAAGGAAAGTTTGCGCAATTCCTTCTCCCGATTCGAGGATTCGACGTCGATTAATCTTTCAACCTCTTCTCTTGGCCACAGGGGGAGAGCGGCCAAAGAAAGGAAAGTCTATCTAGGTTTATTTAGTTGGCACCTTGGCAGAGCCCTTGATGAGCTCTGAGCCATGGCCCTGGGCGGCCAGGGTATCAGGTTAGGATGTGTTCCGCGGGAGCGAACCCTGCACGACTTGACGGTAATTAATACGAAGTGCTATTGTGACTGTATCTAGTTACATGTATTACAGCATCCACAAGGGTAGAAGGGATAGATACGGTGTATTTTCAATAGACTGGTTGACGGGATAATCGATACTTCCATGCATGTCCTCGAGAGACAACACACACACATACACACTCGCCTACGAAGTACACGCACAAGTGACACAACCTACGCCACGGCACTGGAGATGCCTACCTTTGGCTAGAACCGTCGGCGTCGCCACCCTTGTCGTTTCGTGCATTGTGCGGCTTGCAGCATGCAGCATGCAGCATGCAGCATGCAGCACGATGCAAAATCCACCGAGGAAAGAATATTGGTGTTGGTGTGTTGCTGGACACAGTGTCATATCTACTGTATTATTCCGTCCAGGTATTAACATCCATTGCAGTGCCATCAGTCGCACAGATAGGATGAAAGGAAGTGCAAGCAACTCGAAAGCCACCCGTGCTATTACATCGAATACTAGTTGTAGCCAATTGGATAACCGCAATGGTCAACGCGGCGAGCTCTGCCGCTCTGGTTGGTGTACGTCACAACCACGCAAGATTCGTGGATCCATGGATGTTCCCATTGCCGAGTATTCGTAGATGCAGACAATCAGGTGGAGAGGAAATTGCAAAACCCAAGGGCGGGCATCAGCGGGGCCAGTACCAAAACCCTTTGAAGATCGCCCCTAGAGACCAGGCCTGAGTTACAGGTCATGGCTCAACTTGCAAGCTGACGACGACGAACCCGGCCAAGATGACCAGAGCAACGAGGTTCAGGTTCAAGACGATGAAGCCCTCGACAGAATGGATACCATCTGGGAAAGGAGACACTAGTTTATTTAGGGCCCCGGGAACCCCTGGAGCCCCGGGGGACGGGCAAATTTTCGCTTTCAGTGGAGGTTGAGTGGGTGCTAACAGGGGCGACGTCTAGGCGGCGGCGGCCTCCTCCCGAAGTCCCCAACAACCGGGACCATATCCGCCGGGGCTTTTTGGCACTGTGATGTCACTCCGGGCTGCTGACAGGCCAGCCCTTGCCATTCAAACAGGAGATCGCCGGCCAGCCTGCTAACGTCGCGGCTGCTAACGTCGCATGTAGCGGGGATTTGCTTCCCGAGGTCGTTACAGGTTTATAGTGGACTCGCCGTGCAGCTGCAGCACGCGGCATGCTTCATTGTCCTTCCTTGTTCGGACGCCGAAATCGCACCGCTCAATCACGTGAGATCCTATGAGAGTAAGTGAATTTACTCTCGTCATCACGTGCTTCTTACTTCGTACAAGGTCGGAAAAGTCGGCTGAAAGGACAGTTTGACGAGTCTTTCGAAACGCATCATCGTTCTGAATTATGACATATCAAATATAACAAATATGCACTTATCACGCATGAAGTACGTACTACAATGTATTTGAGTTGCTTGATGCAAGTGAGATGTGATGACACTTTCACTGATTATAGGTACCTAGGCACTCACTTCATCATCGTCATCAACGAGCACCACAGGTATATCCGCAAAACCCAATCAAGTTCATGCAAGCCAAGCCTCCCGAGGATAAGGCTGCGCCCGTCAAAGTTCGCATCGCCCTACGACTGCCAAGCTTTCAGTTGAGTACGTGCCAGTGCCGCTATTTTTTGTCGAAAAACGATCCTCCCGGGTAGGAAAGCCATGACAAAAGTCCAATATACATCTTGGACATCCATGCTGTTTAGATGTCCAGCCTTAATGCTGAACATTAGCCCAATAGGTTTTATCCTAATTACAAGTCGTGAAAGGGTCCTCCTGAGTTGAAGTACAGTCAAAACTGAGTTGCTGTCAATACATATTAGCAGTAGTGTGTACTAGTACGCTATGTTCAACTTCCTCCTAGTTTCGCTCGATGAAAAGGGAGCAATTCTGAGGTAATTCGCATTCGAACATTGCCTGGATAGTGACTGAGCAGACGCCAGCATGAACACATCATCGTGTATGAAACGAGTGAGTTTGACTTTGGCCGACACTAGACAACATGCAGTCCACTCGATACACAAGTTCAAGGGGCAGGTCTAAGCGCAACAATCTCACGGCAAACTACACCATTCATGGATCTCACGTTCCCTCGCATGGGGGCGAAGTGCATGATGGTCACGACCAGGGACTTACATTGTGACGATGAATCGGCATTGCGTGATGCCTCCAGCTGCTTATAGAGTTAAAGGAGAGCCTTATCGTGTTATCTCAAATCGTCATTCTATTAGACGTGCGGTGGACCGCGACCCTTTATGAGGTTGCACCGAACCAAGAAATACATGTCATGTAACTTACACATGTACGAATAGTAGTACCTAGTCGCCATGACTGGGGCTTTACCGCATCCCATTTCCCAAACGCCGAATCATTCCCGTCCCTATGCGCGCCTAGGTATCTGTACCGAACCCATATTATCCACCAAAGCCTGTCAATCTAGTCGTTGTCCTATCCCAAGCAACCACGTCCTCTATCACTCCGCCAGCGCCCTTCTAGCGTTTTCTCGGCCAATCTTCTTGAAGAAGGAGCTGCTGTCCTTCTTGTTCTTCTTCAGGGATTGGTTCATCCGCTTGTTCTGCTCGATGTAGGCCATGTCCTGTCCTCCGCTGAGCTCGCCGAGCGTGCCGGCAGTCCGGCGGGCCTTGCGCTTTTTGGTCCGGCCCATTGTTCCGCTGTGGAACAAATCGTCGGTAGGATCCTCATCTTCCATGCTTTCGTTCTCCACCAGAACTTTCTGCAAGAGTTCCCGGCGTTCCGTCACATCGGCAAATGCGAGGCCCGGAGTTTTCTCGATGTTTGCCAGTTGCGTGATGACTTTGAACGCATAGCCTTGGTCCACCAGGAATGCCTGCCGCTTAGAAGAGAAGTACATCTCTTGCGTATCTTTGGAAACCAGTGAGTAGAAGAAAGCATTAAAACCTTCGTCGTTTCGTCGCTTGGCTCGAAGAATTCGGCCTAGTCGTTGCGCCTCTTGACGGCGTGACCCGTAGTGTGACGAGATCTGGATTAAACACGTTGCCTCAGGTAAATCGAGCGATGTGTCTCCGATCTTCGACAGAAACAGCGTGTTGACGGCGGGGTTGTGCTGGAAATTCTCCAACACCTGCAGTCGTTCTGCCTGTCCTGTGCTTCCATAGATGAATGCTTTGCCTAGCTTCAGCGCGTACGCTTTCAAAGCATACACGTTATCGGAGAAAACAATGATTTTGTCTCCTCGCGACTCATGGTAGTTGATCAAGTACTGGCAGGCTTGGAACTTTCGAGGATTCATGATGTAGAGAAGGTTCTTTTTCCGGGACGGTGCTCGAAGGTACTGATCATAGAACTCTGTAGGCATTGGGCACCATACCTCTGCACACTGGACCCTTGCGATGTGACCTTGCTTGGACAGCTCCATCCAGTTGGCCTCGAAAAGCTTCGGCCCAATGAGAAAGTTCAGATCCGAGATCTTGTCGTCTTCTCTAAGTAGAGTTGCCGTGAGTCCAAGTTTCGAGTGCGTCTTAATCGAAGACGTAACTTTTCGGAAAATATTAGCTGGGACAACGTGAACTTCGTCCAGCAGCATCAAGCCCCATTCTCTCCCCGTCAAGAATCTCATCATCTTTTCGGCGTCATATGATCTCGCCCTCGATTGGGTCACCATGGAATACGTCGTGACAATGACGCCTGTGCTGCCCGTAAAGACATTTCCCTTAGAGTCGGATGTAAAAGCAACAATATCGTCCGGGTTGATATTGGACCACTTCAAGAACTCCTGACGCCACTGAACAACCGACATAGAACTGGTGCAAAGAACGATGATCCCCTTCTTGATAGTGCAAGCCGCCGTGATCCCCACCAGTGTTTTCCCTGCACCACAGGGCAAGACGATAAGACCACTCTTGGCTCGTCCGTTGCCAAACATCTTGCTAAGGCTCTTTTCTTGATAAGGTCGGATCTGCGTGCCTGGTTTAAGATCGATATCCAAGTTTGGGTTGACTTCGTCGCGTCTAAAGTCGTACTCCTCAAGAACTGGATATCCCAAATTGAGGCACTCCTTTTGCACAGTCTCCACATCCTTGTCGGCAATCTCGAACGAGTGGGTGACCTCTTGATCTTCGTCGTCTTCTTCGTTGAGCGTCGCAAACACGTTGCCTTCTTGGACGGGTTGTCCGGCTTGGCCATCTGGTTGTTGAAGTCCATTCGCTTGTTTGACACCAGCCGCATTCTTCGTTCCCGGAATGACGAGGCCGCCGATTTTGGGGGCTGCTGAGGTTGTGATCTCTTCCGTTCCTTGAACCCGTAGAGGCCCGATCTTGGGGTTCTTGAGTAGGGTCTGAAGCATTTCCGGATCCGGGCTTTCGACGTAGTACTTGGTGTTCTTCAAGACCAGCTTCACCTTGCCGTAACTTCGGGTGCAGTTCGTAATGAAATCACGGATCTCATCGGGCAATGGGGTTTTAAGAAATCGATCGAGCGTATTGATGATGTCTGACGGCGATAGACCGACGGAAACAGCGGCGTACAGGCTGTGTGTCGTCAGGGCGTACTCATGCATGAATGTCGGTCGTGAAAGCGGCTCCGCGATGGTAATCAAGAAGTCCTGCGCCTGCTCTGCTAACGGGTTGAAGCTCTCCAGAATGATTCTGCCCTTTTGCGGGTCGATCCAGAGAGGGCGATTTTGGTGGTCTTTCTTTAAATCCAAATACGAGAAATCATGATCGCCAAAGATGTGAGGGAGCGGTTCCCGAATCGCATGTCTTTTCTGGTAGCGATCGAGGGAGAAGAAGTCTATATTTTTATCCAGGTCTCGCTCCAAGACCTCGTCAACTGGGCCAAGGTCCTCCTCGACATCCTCGTTACTATCAACGGTGCGAGGCGTTGCAGGCCCTGGAGTCGACAGTCGCGAGACCCTGCCAGCCTTTGCCCCTCCTTGTGCACCACCTCCTGCCTTTCGCTTCGGCGGCATTTCGATCGTATGTCCAAGCAACAGAGGCAAGGTGGCGGTGGTTGTGAGTGTCGAGGTAAGAAAGTAGGATGCCTTGGAGAGGCGTGAGGCTGGGTAGAAATGCAGTCACTGATGACTAAGAGCTTGCCGCTAATAACCTTCACTGGTGGCTTAGTACCCATGATAAGCGGTGGCACCAGGGGACGGGGCTGCTGTAAATATACCCCGCCGAACCTCTCCGAACCATGGAAGTGAATCTCGAAATTAAACACAGTCGCCGCGAACCTCAGCTGTACACTAATTGCCAGGTCGGCAACTTTCCAAAGCAATACCCACTACAGCCTCTGAATTATAACTCGGATTCTTATCACCATGTGGTACGGCAACTTTCCAGGGGTGCTCGTAACGTCAGTTTGAAGCTCATGGTTTATCAGCAAGCATATTCTCAACGCCCAAGTCTCGGTCCGCTCGCACTGTTGTACGTCTCGATCGTCCCTTCGGTTTTGGCCTTGGGTGTCTGCGTGACACGTCGAGCATTTTACTGATCTCGTCTATCTCAGGCAAAAAATGGTTTGACTGCGTCGAGTGCCATGAGGAGCAAGAGAACCACCCCCTCGCGGAGAACTTTGAGATGATCTTCGCCTGTAAGAAGTGCAGGAAATGCTTCCGCAAAGATGCCCGGGAATTTGAGGAGGCCGACGAATTCTGCCCTCATTGCGATAACCATTTCATTATCGAAGCCAAGACGCCGAAGGCCGCGCTGACGATCGAGAGCGACGATGTACGAATGGACAGTAAAATGCTGAGGGACGACAGGGCGAAGCCGACGGGGTACAACCCCAAGCGGACGATATTCGACCCAAGCGAGGATGCGGACAAGCTCGGTTAGGCGTGGGGGCATGCGTGCAATGGAAAGACATAAGGCGTTGGAGTTTGAAGAGCGTTGTCGCTCATTCCGTGCAGGAAAGTACTTAATGCGCATCCCGTCATTACAGGTGTTGATACAATGGTACTGGAATCTACTTTCGCCAACCAAATACCCTCTATGAACCGCGAATAAAACCTCCCTTATTCAGCGGCGGAATCTTCCTGAGATCTTGTCGGGATGGCAGCGCCGGCAGCTCCACCAGTCCGGCCAGTCTTCTTCTTGGCCGCCTCCTCCTGCTTCTCCTGCTCAATCTCCTTGACATAGCCCTCGATCTCCTCCGTGGGAAGTGTCGCCATTGGAGACCCGGGCACCATCAGGGCAATCTCGATGTTCTTCGCTCCAGTCTGAACTACTTCCAGGAGAGACTTGATGGCCAGGCGGATAGTAGCCTCCCGGTCCATGTCCTCCTTGTAGTTGCGCTCGAGGAATTCGCGAACCGTCTTGCTCGACCGTCCGATAGCATTCGCTTTCCTGTAGTACCCACCGTCAGCATTTGATTAGATCGCAGCGGGTGCATCTGGCCTACCAGGCAGAGTAAATACCAGACGGCTCGGTCTGGTAGAGTCTAGGCACCTTGCTTCCGTGATCGAAGCCAACAATCAAGGTGCTGATTCCAAACGGTCGCACACCACCGGCCTGGGTGTACCGTTGCTGCACGCCTGCAACATATTTGGTAATGTAGTCGATCGTAACGGGGTCCTCGACGGACAAGCGGTGGGACTGGGCCTCTAATCGGGCCTTGTCGACGAGGATTCGAGCATCAGCGTTGAGGCCGGCGAAGGCCAGGGAGACGTGGTGGTCGAGAAGTTGGATCTTGGAGGGGGTAATTCGGGTATCCTGCAGCTTCATCGCCGAGCGCTTCTCGCAACCTAGCACCACAACATCCGCACCCTTGACACCGACAGCGCAAGTTCCTATGAGAGGTGTGAGCTGCGACGGTTCACTGACGACGCGGTGTCGGTACACGAACCTCTCTTTACTGCTTCACCAGCATATTCGACTTGGAAGACGTGTCCATCGGGACTATCGGCAAGTTAGACAGTTAATTTCACGCCGTCGCAGGGCGATACCAACCTGAAAACTAATTCCTATTGTCAGCCACGCATCCTTAGCAAGCAGCGACCTGGGGACTCACCCGACAGAGCTCTGTCGTATCCGGAAGCCATAGTTTATGAGGATCGGAGGGATGCGAGATTCTGGTCTTGGGGGAGTTATCGAGGGGCGATGGCGGCCTTTGCTGTCGCGAGTTGAAAGTGGTAAATTTGGCGTTTCGTTGGTTGATGGAGGTCGATGTAGCGTGCTGGGAGCTTCGTCAGAACTGCAGCCTACCTCGTACCTGAGGAAGGCTGAGAGTTGGAGCTCCGCTTGAAGCTTGAGACGGATAAACGTTGCAGCGACACCGCCTTACCGTTTGTTCACACTGTCTTTCACACTGTGAACTATCCCATCAATGCCGCTGGCCATTCTGATGATGAATAAACAACAACACGCTTCAAGCCTTCTTCTGATCAAGGCCAGGGCTATATGGGCAATCAGCCATTGTCATCCCGCTTATAAAAGTAGCCAGACGGATATATGGTTCAACTTAGTCCGTCTATTTGCCTCACCTGACAAGAGCTTCTCTTAACATTATTGGCCGCGACTATGGTCCCTCCTCTTTCCCCTTCCACCTTCTCCTTCCTCTAGCAGAACCAGCTGCCATTGCCCTGATCGCTCCATGATGAAACCAAACTCAACTCTTTAAAATCTTGCAACCTCGACCCATTTTTGTTTCTGCAAAACATCCGCAATATGTTGTCCTTTCTCTACCAACCGCGAACGAAACTTATCCAGCCATATCATCTCCAACACGCCGTCCTGCGAGGATCTGCTGATGTCTCTGTATAAGTCCAACGCTACTTTCATTGGCGCCATTAGCATATCGGGCTGAACCGTACTATCGAGCACGGAATCGAGTCCACGGCAAATATCTGCTGCTAGCTCTCGACCATGCTGGTACCGCGTAACATCAACCTGGAGTTCGGGTGGTAGATCCGGCCACATGTTTGGGTAAGCATCGATGACGGGCTGAAAGATGGCGCGATGCAAGCTCTCAATGCATTGGTGAAAGAGAATCTGCGACATCCAATAATATAGAAAAGCGAGGCCTGTGTGGCCATCTTGGAAAGTGTAAGAGTTTGAGAACGGAATGAAGCCACCTGGACTCGTCAGTTCCTCGGCCCAGTACGCCGCAGACTGCTCCCCCGTTCCACGATCAGCAACCTTCAACCAATTGTCGAATTGTCGCTCGAGTGAGAGGCAGTTTTGGAGAAAATCCTGGGCTTTATATCGACGATTTAAGGTCGCTTCTAGAGGCATCAGCTCATCCGTCCCAACGATGATGCACGGGAGGTGAAGGACGATATCGAGGAGCTGGTCGAGAAGTGATTTCGGGTGTTGCTCCCAAGGAACTGTCATCCAGTCAAGGGTAGACAGAGAAGTCTGTCGTCGACTCAACAGGGCAAGGCTCGTCTAGTTTCCGGTCAGTTTGCTAGTACTTCCGAGGCTATCGATTCGAACTCACGGCTAAAGGACGATATACTCGAATAAAGTAATGGTGGTTGGGGAACGATCTGAAATGTGCGGGACCCAAATTCATCACCAACCCCATCTGGTCTGGCTTGGATCCCCTAGGAACAACGGCAAGATTGTGCTGTCATCTAGTCAGCCACGTGTAACAGACAACCAGGGAGCTTCGCACATCAAAAAGAAATACGCAATAGCTCTCTGCGGAATCGTCGACTTCGTCAATGCCGGGTAGACGCGCCAAACACTGCGAGGCAGCACTGAGGTATTCCTCGCCCAAAGATGGCTGCAGCTCCAAGGGCACATACGACGGAAAGGCGATGCGGAACCCCGCAGATTCCTCTTCAGCTGCTTCGTCTCGAAAAACGCTCTGCAGATTAGTGTGCAAGGCGGTAATAAGAACCGAGTACTCGACGCCCTGGCTTGACACGACTGTGTGGTCGTCCCACGCCGCGGTCAATGGGTTTAGAGGAGTCAGCCCGAAAGCTACGTCGTCTTCCTCTTCGACTGCGGTCTGTTGTTTTCTGGACGATGAGCCCTTCTTAGGGTGCGATGCAACCCTGCCTTTTGTCTCCACGGTACCGGTGATGAAGACCATCTCCCTACCATAACCCTCACACTCTCTGCCACTGGCAATGCATTTTTGACAGAATGGCCTTTCGTTGGTACACTGTTTCTCCATCAATATGGCCGGGCAGGTTCATGGGAGATTGCCGCTGTACTAACCTTGACTCGTCTCCGTCTACAAGTCTCGCACCCTTTGTACTTGCCTGGAACACCCACCATGGTATCACTGGCGACACTGGTTTTGTTACCGGAAAAAATTGAGTGTGCCGAACAAGGCTGGACCGAACAGCGCTTTTGCTACGGTCCGCGATCCGGCTCATAAGTAGTACTGAGCGTTTTCGCCGAGGCAGCCCACCGGCTGCCACACCCCACATGACGCGAAAGCATGTCTCCTAATCCCCTTTCTTGAGATACCACATAGCGGCCAAGAACTGGGGAGCTATCTCCTGCCACGGCTGTTCCCCTGCGTTGACCATTGTGCGGTAATGAGGACTATAGCCCAGCAACGAATGAGATTATGAGAATGCCTCGTCGCCCAAAGCCAGACAGGTGGGTGAGTACGGCCGCTTACGTACCCACCTTGGCTGCAGCTCAGGGGCTTTCGCGTGGTAGAACATTTGACGTCGATACGCCTAGGTCTTTAGCTGGAAGGGGATGAGGATGCAGATGGATAGAAACGGACCCCAAACTGACAGGGGTGGCTCTCTGGAGTCTTGGCTGCATCACGAACATCGTGGTGTGGTGGAGTTGGCGTCGTAGGGCTGACAGGGAGGGGGTGACGATTCAGGGTGTTGGTTGGCTACCGTTTCAACGAGCTGAATGGAAGCCATACGACTAGGGCACGACAAGGGCACGACAAAGGTGGCTCCGGGGCTGGAGCCGGCTTCTACGGAGGAGCGTTTCGTCCTTCTCATAGGGTGACGGAATCTTCTGAGACGTTCGACTAAGGATCCATCACGAGCAACACGGACGGGGATATACGTGACTCCACACGACTCCAGGCTCTGTGTGCCTATCCAGCCCGGCGAACGGTCTAGCGCGGTTTGCTTTCGAGATGACGGGCGGGCTTTAACGGCCGGGAGGTCCCGGTAACGTCACGGCGACGACGAATTCGGCTTCCTGCGTTACTTCAAACTTACAATTGACTCTACCGGTATCTATCAACAGCCAGGGATATGTACAAAAGTTCCCGTGGTCGCGTCCGGACACGAGCGGACTTCGTTCGGGGTAGCTACAAGAATCGCGGCGCAGGGACGGGGGTATTAGATGTACTTGTACGGGTTCATGATGCCATTCTGCGACCAAGCTTGTCAGCCTTAACGTCCGGGAGCAGAGGGTACCTGAGCAACTCACCGGATCGTACAGATTCTTGATTTGCTTCATGAGGTTAATCATGGTTTCGTCTCGGCTGTACCCGATGTAGTTCTTCTTCGCAATTCCTAGGCCGTGCTCGGCGCTGATGCTACCGTTGCGCTTCTGGATCCACTCATAGACGTACGGCTCCAGCACCTTCTCGACGCTCTTATCGTACCGCCGCACCGGGATGTTAAGGTGTAGGTTTGAGTCGCCCATGTGGCCATAACCTAGAACGGCGACAACGGGGTGCTCGTCAGTGTCGCCCAGGAGGCCCGCGTCCTCCATCCGGGCTTTTACGTCCTCGACGAGTTGGTACATCTCCTTCAGCGGGATCGAAACATCGTACTTGTAGGTGCCGCCCCAATGTCCGAGACACTCGGTGATGCCCTCGCGCCAACCCCACAGGGCCCTCAGCTGCGTCTCGTCTTGGGCTACGACGCCGTCAGCGATGACCTCACTTGTCATGACGTCCTCGAGGAAGGCTTCCAGCTTGGCGTAATCATGCTCGCCGTTGGAGCCGCTGGTCTCGATCAAGCAGTAGAAGGGGTGGTCGCCCTCCAACGGCTTCTCCTGTCCCTTGACCTGCGATACGATCTGCTGGCTCTTGCCGTCCATCAGCTCGAAAGCTGAGAGAATCTCGGACAGCTGCTTCTTGGCCTCGCGGAAGGCAAGCTGAGCCTTCTCATACGATTCTAAACCGAAGAGGGCCACATTGACGGCGGGCGACCGCTGGGGACACTGGAACGCGAGCTTGGTGATGATGCCAATGGTGCCTTCAGCGCCGATAAAAAGCTGCTTCAAGTCGTACCCCGTGTTGTTCTTGCGCAGCGTGACCAGGTCGTTCATGATGGTCCCGTCCGGTAGCACGGCCTCGATACCCAGCACGCTCCCGTGCAAGCTCCCGTACCGCAAGAGCCTCAGACCGCCGGCGTTTGTGGCGACATTGCCGCCGACGTGGCACGAACCCTTGGCGCCTAGGTCCAGAGGAAAGATATACCCTTTTTGGGCTAGGTACCCATCGACGGCCTCAAGGATGCACCCCGCGTCAACGACGAGCGAGCCACTGACCTCGTCAAAAGAGCGAATTTGATTCATGCGACTCATGCTGATGACAATCTCGTCGAAGACGGGGATGGAGCCGCCCACGAGCCCGGTGTTGCCACCCTGCGGCACAACAGCCAGCAGCTTCTCGTTGCAGTACCGCAGAATCTTGCTGACCTCGTCGGTGGACGCAGGCCGCAGCACGAGGCGGCATTGGCCCTTGTACTTGTGCATCCAGTCCTCGTTGAAGGGCTCGAGGTCGCCCAGCGCATCGGCGCCCGCGGTGACGCCGTCGATGACGGCCGACGGGCTGCTGCCCAGAACCTC
>JAANBC010000436.1:0-27597 GCA_014621405.1 Stylonectria norvegica | reverse complement strand
AAATTAGAGGATATTATTATTAATATAAGTTAAGTAATTAAGCTATAATTACTACTATTTAATATTAAAAAGGAGATTAATATTAACTAATTAAGTATATATATATATTATAAGAAGGATAAAGATCCTGCACTTTATATAAGCTAGGGTCTTCTTACTTAAGTGGGCGCACTATAGCCTATATAGGGCCTATGCTAAGGCATGTGCCATAGTATATAATGCCACAGCCTTAGTTCTAAGGCTGAAGTGCATTAATTTTAACTAGAGGCAGGAAGTAAAAAATAAAAAAGAATAAGTATTATTATTAGAATAGAACTAATAGAGAAGTAATTAGCTAAAAAACTTTACTAAGTATTTAAATAGAGAATTTATTATTTAAATTAATAAGTTTAATAATAATATTAGAGACTATAATAGCTAGAAAGATATATTAAAAGAAGGCCTAAAGTAGAATATTTAATTAGAAGATAAGATTTAGTAAAATAAGAATTATATAGACTTAGAGTATACTATTATTAATATTATACTATTAGTATTATAACTACTTAAATACAGATATTATTATAATATATTTATATTAGAAAATACCTTATAAAGATATCTTTATTAGCTTAAAGAATACTAAGAAACTTCTTTAAACTTAGAATAATCTTAATATAGGACTTGCTATAGCTAATTTATTATAAGACAGGCTCTCTTTAAATATTTAGGTTTTAATAGAAGATACTTATAGGGAGTTTTTATTTAAGAGATAGACCCTATTATCTAAGCTAAACCTGTTAAGAAGGGGATAGTATAAAAGAATTTGCTAGTTATAACTATATTATATTTAATATATACTCTAAGATAAAGACTTAAGAAGAAGTTATAAGAGCTATAGCTAACTTAAAATACTTAATACTTATAGTAAATAAAGGCTAGCTAGTATCTTAGCCTAATATTAAGTATATAAATATTACTCTATATTTAATAAAGGGTCTATATAGAATTATTAAGCTAAGTTAATTTGCTAAATTTAAGATCTTTATTAGAGAAAAAGCTATAAGTTATAATATAACTATATAGGTATTTATTAATATAATAGCTTAGGTTATAAAAGACTTAGAACTATAACTCTTACTTAGTATAAGATTCTTATACTTATATAGGGTTATAATAGATTTCTATAAACTAATCTTATTAATATAATTATATTATAATATAGTACTATTAATATAAGTATACTATAGATTACTAGTAAAGATTATATATAAGGTTATAACTAGCTAAATAGTAGTCCTGCTACCCTAATAAGTATTAAAAATTCTACTAAAAAATATAAAGCTTCTTAAAAACTAGTTATTTTTTATAATATTAAAAGTACTTAAGTATTATAAGTGCTATAGTATTATATAATATAAATATAATTATAATAATAAACTTTAAAGATAAGCTACTATAATTAAAGACTAGAATAAGAGTAGGAATAGTAAAAGAATTTAAGTATAATATAATATAAATATATAAGACCTTATAGCAAATAGTTATATATAGTAAATATCTTATAAATAAATTTATTATAAATATAAGAGTTTATAAGATACTCTTATAATAAGCTATAGAGAGAAATCTAATAAGAGAATATCTTAAGAAGCCGGATAATATAAATATTAATATTAATATTAATAAGCAAAAATAGCCTTTAAATAAGATATTTTTATATTAATTACTTAAAATAACTAAAGTAGCTACTAGGGAAATTATTATAATAAATAGGGTTTATATCTTTAATAAGAATTCTAAAGTAATATTAATACTTTATAAATTAATAGAGAATTCTAATATATAAAGAGATAGAGATATAATAAATATATCTCTTATATAATAGAGTTTTCTATATAGCGCTGGAACTAGCTAATTAGAGCCTTAGTATGCTTTAGGCCTTAGGGCCAGGGCCTTCTATGCCTTAGGCCTCAGGCCTTATAGGTGATATAAGATGCAATGCTAGCAGCAGCTGTTATTAGCGGATCTTTTAGCCTGATAGTTAATTAGTCTATTATAGCCGGATAACATATCTCTTATCCTATTATATCTTAATAAGTAAATAAAAGTTCACTTATATAATACTTAGTAATTATAATAATTAGGAGCTAAGGCATACTTTAGTAATACTTAGAATAAAAAACTAATTAATAATATATTTTAACTATTATATTATATAAATTATATATTATAAGTAATATAATTTACCTCTTTTATTATATTAGTATTTATAGTATAGAAAAAGGTTAATAATAAAGATAAAAGCTATATTATAATAAATTTATAAAGTTTAAATAACTATATTATTATAGATATATACTTATTATCTTACTAGAAGGACCTTATTAAATTACTATAAGGCTTTTAATATATTATAATAGTTAATATATACTTATTCTTCTATTAGTTTTTAGTATATTTAGACTTTTAGAATTAATTTATAGTAATAACTTATAAAAGATTAGAATAAGTAAATATAGCACTTATAGGTTTTAAAAACTTACTAGTATATATTTAAAGATAAATAAATCAGAAGCTATAATTATATAAGAAATATACTAAGATATATATTAATAATATTATAATTTTCTCTAGGATATAGAGGAATATTTCTAGTATCTTAAAGCTATCTTTAAATTATTTAAAAAGCTAGGTTTATAATTATTACTAATAAGATTATTTATAAGTTATAGGTCTAATTTCTTATTAAATTATAAAATTAATAGTAATATAGTATTATTAATAGAAGAATAAATATATACTCTTATTAAATAAGTTATATTAAAAACCTTAAAATAACTTAAAACTTATTATAATACTATAAATTAGATTTAGACCTTTATATTAATATATACTTAGAAGATTAAGCCTCTTATAAGATATAAGCAAGCACTACTAATATAGAATTACTTATTAAGATAGATATTATTTAAATTAAAATAGAAGTATTTTATAATTAGAATAGTAATAGAGAATAATAAGAGTTATAAGAAGGCCTTTTAAATTATATAGGTAAATCTGCTATAGTATCTTATACTTAAGTTAATATACTCTAATAAGAACTAAAGACTTTTTATAAAAATTAATATATTAAAAGAAAAAGAGTTTAAAGTTATCTTATTTTATTATAAAGAAAAGTTTAATTTGTTATAACTTATAGTAACTTTTAATTAGGCTAATATAGATTATATTAAGTTTTAAAGTAAAATCCTAAGTATAATAGAGAATAACTACTAGCTAATTAAATTAGAAGTGGCTTATTTAGTCTAAGTTATAAAGAAAAACTAATCTTTATTTTATAAATTATAATAGCTAGTAGTTATTTTAATAAATTATATTATAATAAGACTTATAATCTAATAAAAGATACTTATAACCTTAGATATTATAAAGATAAATAATAAGTTAATTTAAATAAGTAACTTCCTATTTTAATACTTACTTAAGGTTTTATATATTTCTAGGTAATTAAATATATTACTAGATATATTATTATAACTATCTTATTAGAATAATAAGTAATAATAAAAAGAAGTTATAGATAATAATATATTAGATAATATTTCTATAATCTTTAATTATATATTCTTATTAATAGAAGTTATTATAATTAAAAAGTTAAGATAGAAGTTTACTAATAGTTATATAAGTAATGCTAAATACTAAAGAATAATTAAATAAATATAATAACTTAGTTATAAAATAATAGTAGGGATATAATATTATTAGGGCATTGCTTTTGCCCTATATAATAATAGTATTCTATTTTATAAGTAAAGCAATAGCTCTTAAAGACTTTATATACTATAACCTCTTATAAAGACTATTATTAAACTAATATATAACCTAAAATACTTTAGGATAAATAGAACTAATAAGAAGCTTAATAGTTTTATATTTCTTAGTATATAATAGCAGATAAAGATATATTTATAATGTTATAAGTATTAAAAATATATTATATTATAATAGCTAGAATATAATAACCTTTAGCTTATTATTCTAAGATTTAAATCTTATATAATATAATATTTAGACTTTATTATAGTATTGCCTGCTACTTTAATATAAGATATAACTTTTAAGATATTAAATTATAATAAACTTAATATATTTTTAATAACTACTTATAAATTATTAAAGAAAAAAAAGCCTTATCCTAGGATATTTTATATACTTAGTATTTAAATAAGTAAGTATATTATTATAATTCTAATTAAAAGCAGATTAGGGCATTTTAAAGGTAATTATCTTAGACTATAATATAAAATAAATAAGTAAGTTCTAGTAGCAGCTATTCTAGCTACTTAGAATAAGAGTAATACTTATAATAGTATAGTATTTATAGAGTAATAAATAGTTAGAAGCTATAAATTAGATAATTAGAATAGTAATATATTATTACTTCTCTATTTATTTAAATAGGAATTAAGTAAGTAATCTAGTTAGTATTTAATAATACTTATATTAAAGTAATTACTATAAGCTTTAATAAGATAGTTATAGGTTTTTAACTATAAGTACTACTTATAATTCTAAAGTTAGTAATATTAGCTAAGAATAAGAAAGAGAGTATGTATTTTATTAAAAAAAAATTGCAAATTATTATAGCAGGAGATAGAGCTTACTATAGTATTTACTAATACTTATTATAAAATATAATTTAATAAGAAATATTACTAGATTAAGTTTTAAGTAGGAGATAAAGTTTTCTTATAACTATACTATAGGTATATTATATTTAAATAATTTAAAAAGTTTAAATAATAAAGAGTAGAACTCTTTCCTATCTTAAAAAGAGTAAATAAATATATACTTAAGCTAGACCTATCTTATTATTAAAATATCTATTTTATAGTATTAATTCTATAAGTAAAATAAGCTTTTAATAAACTAGACTCTTTTTAAAGACTAGAGTTAAATAATATATTACTAGTTTATATAGAGAGTAATAATAAAAATTACTAATCTTATAAGATTAAGATATTACTTATAAAAAGAACTAGTTATAATTAGTTTTAATATTTAATAATATAAAAAGATTATAATATAAAGTATAATTAATAATATAATAAGGACCTTCTAATTATTAATACTAGTAATTATATTAGGGAATTTAATACTTATAAGTTTATAGAAAATAAGAAGAAGATATTTATTCTAATAAATAAAAAACAGGCTAACTAGAGCATAATAATAGCTACTATTAAGATATATAAGTAGGTAAAAAAGAGAGAAAGACTAAGAAAGATACTGCTAGCTAGTAATAGTTTATAATATTATAATATTATTAGAGTATAAAATTCTTATCTTTATTATCTTATAAATATCACTTATAATATTAATAGCTCTTATATTAAGCCTAATCTCTGTCTATATATAATAAGTATACTCTTATAAGATAAGTAAATATACCTTTCTTAAAGAAGTATATAATAGGACTACTACTTATAGCACTAGCCTTAGTTTTAATATAAGAAATAATAGATATTATAAACAACTAGAAGAATATAATAATAATAATACTAAAATTTTAAAAGAAAGTTTATAATAAGCTTACTTTAAAATAGAACTTTAAGTTTATTAAGCTTATAAAGAAGAAGTATTATAAGAAACTGCTATTAGCTAGGACTTTAGTTATAAGCTATAAACTCTATTATATAATAAAAAAAGATATAGTTAAGATTAACTAATTATATTAGATTATTTTAGTAAAACTCTACTTATCTTAGGATTTAAACCTTATTAATAAATTTAAAGAAGCTATTTTAAAGAGATATAGAAAAGTAAATAACTTATTCTTTCTAACTTATAAGAGTAGCTAATAAAGAAAACAAAAAGCCCTATCTCTTAATAAGTTAGATAATAATAATAATATTAATAATAAAAGTCCTTAAGTTATTTTAAATATTTTAATAATACCTGCTAGATAAAAGGCTATTTTTAAAAGATAATAAGTTATCTTTAAAGAATAATATACTATTTCTAAAGAATAATAAGCTATAATCCTAATTATAATATAAATCTTAGCTATTACTATAATAATAAACCTATTATTAAACTTATCTTTAAGTAATAATAGTACTTATTATATTAGACTATAGAGATATTTAACTAAAGAAGCTATATATAGAATCTTATAAGAAGTATAATAAATAGAGATATTAGTATCTAATATTATAAGCTATAGTATTTTAAGCAGATAATTAAATACCTTAATTAATCTAAGTACTTTATATTATAAGTTTAAAAAAGGTAATCTTAGTAATACTCCCTATATTATAACTATATTATATTATAATATAGAGAGATTAGTAAATAATAGTATCTCTTAAATTAGTATTAAGCTTAAGACTTTATTCTATAGAGATAATAATAAAAGGTTCTTCTTCTTTCTAGTAAAAAAAGAAAGATAATATAATATAAAAGAATATTAATACTTAGTAGACTGTTTTTCTTTTTACTATACTTAGGACTATTTTTCTATTTATAATACTTAGGATTATATTTCTTCTTATAATACTTAGAATAATTAAAAGCACTGCCTTAAGATAAAAATAGCTAAATTTATAATATTAATAATAAAGATAAGTAAGAATATAAAAGAATAGTTACTTAAAAATAATACTTTATAAGATAACTTTAGTAATATAATAGGATAACTTAATAAGATAAAAGGGAAATTCTCTAGAGTTAAGAAAAATATTAGATATCTCTAGAACTATTAAATAATTAGAGTTAATAGCTTTATAAAGATAATAATAATAATAGTTAAAGATATTTAAAAGAAGACTAATCTTACTTATATATATATTAAATAAAATTAAGAATAAATAAAGAATGTAATATAATATTATAATAATTATAAGAGAAACTTAAAAGTTATAAAGAAATATTTAAATACTTATAAGAAATATTTTAATATTAAGGCTAAGAAGGAACTTTAAGATCTATTATACTTAGGCTCTTAATAGTAATTAGAATTAGAAGAGAGAAAGTTATATAGTCTTAGGATAGTAAAGTAATATAGTCTTAAGATATTAAGAATAATATTATTTTCTTTTTAAGGAGGAATTATTATAAGAATATCTATTACTTAGCCACTTATAATATAATTATATTATAAGATATATACTCTCCTTCTTATAAGGAGGGGTAGTATAAGAAACTTAAGCTTATATAAAATATTATAATAATAGACTATTCTTATAATATATCTTATATATATATAAGTAGATTATAAATAAAACGTAAGTCTCTTAAATATTATATAGTATACTTATAAATATATATATAAGATTTTAAAAAAGGATTATTATATTATATAACTATTTATAGTTAAAATAAGCTAATAATAGTAGAAAGCTAGGCTCTAAGACGAGTTCTTTTAGAGTGTCGTTTTTTTCGCACACCTACTGTAGGTAATCGAGCTCAATTGACATGTGCAACACGCTTGCACTGGCGCCTATTAAACGTACCTGTGCCTTGGTAATCTAGAACTGATCGACAGGATGACATCCGCATCGGATCTAAGTAACCAAGAAACATGGAACCCTGATTACAACGGGGTCCAACCCTGATTAGTCACCCAGATGCCCAACCTCCGCCAACTAGGTAGAAGATATCCAAGTGGCGACATGTTGAGCGCCTCTATCCTGACGTACGAATGCCCAATATTGTAGGCACCTCTATTCTATCCTTATTGCTGGGCGAGTTTTCGAGTTGACAGTGGATGTAATGGCCTCCAAGTCTAAGCCTACTCGCTACCTCCTCCCTAAGCCATCAGTGAGTGAGCCAGCCTCGGGGTCGGCCGCCACGAGGAAACGCAAACGAGAAACGGTCACAATTGCATGCGAGCGTAAACCTCCCTCAAGCCTTTCAGTTCTTTGTCACGATGATCACGTTTTGACATAATCCAGGATGTAGAAAACGCAAAACTAAAGTGAGCTCTCAGTGCACCCCTTGGCAGATGACGACCAAGCATACTCACGCGTGAACGCAGTGCGATGGCTTGAGGCCTTCTTGCCAAACTTGCATCGAGGCAGACCTCGAGTGCGAGTATGCCGAGTTCGACAGCCGTAACGACAAAGTCAATGGTGAGCTTCAGACGGCATATTCGGCCTTACGGGGCGTTGTCGATGCACTGCGTGAAGTGCCCATGTCAGAATCCATCGAGATGTTGGAACGTCTTCGGTCAGCTAAGGATCTTGACGAGGTGCTGGCAGCAGGAAGCACTGAGATCGTCCCGAGAAGGGGCACTTCGCCAACCCAGGCCGGCATTGAGATTCCAGATGATCGTATCCAGCGTTTGCTTGCTCAAGGAAGTATCTTTGGTGCGCCATCCATCAGTCGCGGCATACGATTACGGCCGGTTTCACTACCAATATCTCAATGGACGAGGGTCAGCGACGACGACGAGTTGTTGACCCATTGTCTTACCTTGTTTTGGACCTGGGATAATACGCTTACACGACTCATCCACCGCGGGATGTTTCTGAGAGATCTATGTGCTGGGAAGGATGCTGTGAATACGCTGTCAGAGAACGGGCAGATGCAGTTTTGTTCCAAACTGCTCGTGAACGCTATCTTAGCGGCCTCAACGGTGCGTGCTCGCGTGATCCCAACGAACGGTGTTTCTGTTTGGGTATCTGCTGATCTCTGACTACCCTTCAAGATTCACCTTTCGCATACCGAACATGCGAGTAAGTTCATACCTCGAGGATGCAAATATGCCGACGAGGCTTTTCGGCTCTTTGAAGTCGAGGGACAGATTGCATCATTTCCCCTCCTTCAAGCAGCGGCCGTTTTATGGATCTACGAAAGCAATCTGGGCAACTCAGCTAGAGCAGCAAGCCTGCTCGCCAAGATGTACGAATTGCACGCTGCCTCAGGGCTTATCTATGCCCAGGCGGCATTGCGAGATTGCGGAGAAGGCGAACGGGCAGAGAGAACACGGGAAGCGGTGTCGCTGATTGCTTGGGGATTTTACGCCTTAGACGCGTGAGCCAAACCAGCCTTTTGAGCCATTTCTAGGCTTCCTCATCCCTCATCATCGCTAACGTTAAATTCAACTTGTAGCAAGATAGGCCTTACGTTTGAACGCACCATGCTCATCAGCAAACCTATGATAACCAAGGCCTTCCAAAGCAGCAAGTGGCCAAAAACTGCAGTCGACTCCTTGGACGATCTTTGGTTCCCCTATCCGACTTCACCACACCCTCAGCTGTCATACCATGCTGCAGGATATTTTGCTGAGTGCGATCTTGCCGAACTGGCGGAGCAAATCACTCTTCAGGTTGTCATCAACCGAAGCTCGATCGTGCCCGACTACGAGAACTCAAAACGATTGTACTTTCATTTGGTGGAATGGCAAAGATCGCTACCGCTACGATTTAACGGCGACCGTTCCGTGCTTCCAGTGCGCATATTTCTCTCGTGAGCTTGGAACAGGAACAATACCCTATGATCTTGAAAACCTGACATGTGTGTAGTCTTTCCTTTGACATACTTGTCATCAAGCTACTTGAGCCCTTCATCCAGTTTTCCTTTCTCGAATTTGACGGACAAACTGCCCTGTCCCAGTCGTTCTTACACAGCAGCCATATAGTGTCGTCTGTGTGGAACTACCGCACGGCATTCGGAGTACGGCATGAGTACTGGCTGATACAGGCGTGTCGGGTCGCGGCCATGGCCGTGGTCCTGCATCTGACGCCTGTGACTGTCCAAGCAGAGACCTTCCTGAAGGCGTGTGAACTGTTGCAGGAGATGGGGCACGTACCGCTTGCTAACCTTATCCTGCTCACTCTGCGGAGCATCGTGACCCAAGGAAACATTGAAGTGCCGGCTCTAGCCAGGACAATCCTAGCTGCCGAAGTAGTGCGGAAGGGATCTGTTCAGCTGCAGAATGTAAACGTCGTTGGGCTTGGCGGCGACTGGTCTAACGGGTCCGAGCTTCACGATGTGGTGTTCAACGAAGATATCATGAGGATCACCGAGCTGGGGATTGATGATGATGACGAGGAATGAAGTCGCACAGGTTGATTTGTGTCAACGTTATTACGGTTTTCTGGAAACAGTGATCAACAGGTCCGCACGTCAGTTTTAGCAGGTCCTAGATATCCTCAGATGCGGGAACTGATGGATATGGAGTCATTGGATCGGTTTTCATAAGAGAGTATTGCTGCAGACGGGATTCAGCCAGCAGGGCTAAGAACTTGATTAAGATACCTGGCAATGTGTATTGAACTATGCGAGTTTTAACATTGCCAGGATAGGGCGTCCTATGTTGGGGTACATGAACTAAGCGAGCCTGATAGCACTCTGCACTCTCTACCTGGTGTCGCGTTTGCTGAATTGGAAGACGAGATCAGAAGGAAAACATGAATCAGATCATGAATGTTTATCGGGAGCTTGAACTTGAAGTACGGCCTCCTGAATGTGTACGTGCCTCGTATGAACCCTGCGCCGGTAAGGTACTTTGAAGGCGGCGACGGCGCTAGACCATTTTGGCCACGGTAATGGACTGCAAGTACCCACACTGTACATTATGAGCGCCACACTCCAGTTCCTTGGTTTCAAAGCCCCTGAAACAGCGGCCTTTCACCATTGCGCCGCGCCGTCGGTCGTTCCGTTTTTGATTCGTCCTCCGTCAGAAACACAATCCCGCGCTGAAGCCACTCCACTAATCACCTAGACTTGATCGCATTGAAATAACCTCATTGTCATTATCTTACGGTGTGAGATCTGCCTTGCCTCACAAGTTCCAAACTGGCCCAATGGTGGCGACAGCATCAGCCACAGCGTTTGCGCACATGGATGCGATCACACAGAGCACATGAAGCACCCCGCGAGTTCCTTCCTTGCCTGTTGAGCGTTGACGCTGTTCCGCAAGAGGCGCTCCTGCCCCTCCATCGCAGATTGCAGCCCTCATGACGCAAGTTCCTGCCAGGCACCGTTTTCTCGTGAGTGGCAGGTGGCAGTTGCTATTGGCGATTGCACGTCGACCGCTTCACGCAAGGCTAAATCTTACTTCTCCTTCATCAACTCGCGAGAAGATGACGGCGTCGAGCAAGATGACAACCAACGGTGCGTTTCTAATGCGGCAATGTTCATTTTCCAAAGACCTCCTGCACCATTTCAGATCCTAAACCTTGAAGCTTGACCCATTCACTAACGCTTGTGCAATATGTGATAGGCAAGGTGGACGGTCACCGCAAATACCTGCAGAATGTCGATGTCTGGAAAGAGGCCCCTGTCCTCACGGGCACCACAAAGTTTGAGCCCCGTCCCGAGGTCAAGAACATCATGATCACAGGCGGTGCTGGTTTCATGTGAGTGCAAGCGCGTGAAATGCTGCAGCTGGCTGGCGAGACAGTCGCGTCCTATGCTGATTCGGAACTCCTTGAAAGCGCTTGTTGGGTCGTCCGCCACCTCACCCTCACGTATCCCCAGGCTTACAACATTGTCTCTTTTGACAAGCTGGATTACTGCTCCTCACTCAACAATACCCGAGCGCTCAACGACAAGCGAAACTTCACCTTCTACCATGGCGACGTTACTCACCCGTCTGAGGTGGTTGACTGCATGGAGCGGTACAACATCGACACCGTCATGCACTTCGCCGCCCAGTCACACGTTGACTTGAGCTTTGGCAACTCTTATGGCTTTACTCACACCAACGTTTACGGCACTCACGTTCTACTAGAGAGCGCGAAAAAGGTGGGTATCAGGCGATTCATCCATATCTCAACCGACGAGGTGTATGGCGAGGTCAAGGACGACGAGGGCGAACTGCTCGAGTCCAGCATCCTTGCTCCCACCAACCCGTATGCGGCAAGCAAGGCAGCTGCAGAGATGCTGGTCCAGTCATACCAAAAGAGTTTCAAGCTCCCTGTCATCATTGTGCGGAGTAACAACGTGTATGGCCCTCACCAGTATCCCGAGAGTGAGTCCCCTTTTGTCATCTAGGCTGGTGTCCACATTGTACTAACGTTGATAGAAATCATTCCAAAGTTTACCTGTCTGCTGAACCGTGGACGTCCGGTAGCGCTCCACGGAGACGGCAGCCCAACACGCAGATATTTGTACGCTGGCGATGCTGCCGATGCTTTTGACACCATCCTCCACAAAGGCGAAACGGGCCAGATCTACAACGTCGGATCCTACGACGAGATTTCCAACTTTGACCTATGTGGCAAGCTTCTTGCCCTCGACCAAGAAGCAACAAAGCAAGCCAGAGGAGTTTCGCAAATGGATCAAGTACACTCACGATCGGCCATTCAACGATCGGCGGTATGCAGTGGACGGGACCAAATTGCGGCTCCTCGGCTGGGACCAGAAGACAAGTTTCGCCGAGGGCTTGAAGAATACAGTGGACTGGTACAGTCGATTTGGGGAGACTTGGTGGGGAGACATTAGTCATGTTTTGACACCGTTCCCGATCGTGAGTGAAGGGGAGGTGATGCCGGACGATGAGCACTTTATGCGGGATGAACCCGTAAGGCCAGGAGACTCGTGGGGCAAGGATGAGGAGACGGACTGGGCAAAGAACGGACAAACGAATGGGACAAACGGGCTTGATAACAGACCCAGAAACGGAGTGCAGAATCATGGTGGAGATGCCAACACCGCTGCCTGAAGATACTTTTGCGTGTGTTGCTAATTCAGAGACGTTGCGCCAGGTTGATGTGCAGCTTGACATACAGGAGCATTTTATACATACCTACCTAGTACTTACTTAGCTAGGGGAGAAAGACGTTATTAGAGATAGACTCGGATAAGGTTAATCTGGGATGGAACTAGATAGGCCAGAGGCCAAACGGCAGAAGATGAAATGATACTACTAGTAGTAGTAATCTCCGAGACACTACTACGTACATCGGTACCTTACCTACATGACTTACTGTCCATGGACTTTCCTCGTTATAGCTCTGCGTGTACTGATGTGCTAGGCCCGGATACCGGGCATTGTCAGTACCCCGTAACCCGCACATCAAGACGGGTAACCTGGAACCAATGTCCGACGCCAAACGGTAATAGTGTGTTAATAGAAGCTTCCCTACCTTAGGCGGTGCATTTATTAGGGTTGGAAATGACGGGAGGGTTCCAGCGGCGTTGGGAATGTAGTATGTATGTAATGACTTCGTACTTCGTACGTCGTGAATTACACATACCATAGGTTTGCAGGCTCCTGCATGGCGCATGGCAGTGGGATCAATATGGCTTGCAAGTGGGCTTGAGCCACAGCGAGTCAGGATCAGGAAGGGGACGTAAGACAATGAAAAGCTGCCATGTGCCAAGCCAGCGGGCCCAGGTCCCAGTGACAGGGACAGCAAGTAACCGTGTCGCCGGGTCGTGATGGGGTTTGGGTTTATTGGGTTTGTTTCATGGAACGTGGTACGAAGGTGAGGGTCCAGGTGTAGATGAATGGCTTTGTGACGGGAGTTACAAATTGCAGACAGACAGCTAGGGGTTTAACAACAAAGACGGTTGAGTCTTCAGTAGTAGATGTACCAGACAGGGGTTTCTTAAAAGCATGAAGCTTGGACTCTTGTTGATTAATGGTCGTTGATGGGCTTTTGCTTGGCTTGATGCTCCGAAGGCCCTGGAACTGGCACCTGTGGGACGATGCCAATGATGCGCCAGCGAACCGGACGGACGTGGATGCGAACAGGGTGAGAGGCCCCCATGCGGACTGTAGTTGAGCTGAGCTTGTTCATATTCGGAGCTTCGCTTCATAGGGGCGCAGGGCGGTGGAGAGTCGGAGCCGGGCGGGCTTCAGGCTAGGCGGGGCCGGGGGTAGAATTGCAAGGGGCCCCCCGGGATGCCGAGGCGAGGAAGGGGGGAAGGGGGACCCGGTTCTGGGGTGCTGCACCCCCGGGCCCTATTTTTCTTTTTCTTTCAGCGGACTCTTGGGTTTCTAGAATTTTTATTCGTACCCGGAGATTCTTAACAGTGGACAATGTTGGCGGGACATATGCAGGTAAGCCTGTCCAGACTCCAGAGACCACCTCAGGCGTTAGGTCGGGAAGTGGCGTTGCTTGTTGGGGGCGTTGTTTTCGGGAACGGGGAGGTTGTGCATGTTGATGGATCGTTGATCGATTGGTTGTGCGATATGCACGGTCATTACTACGTACAATCGACATTGGATTATGGATGCCTTGTGCACATGTATTAAGGAATCTCCGAATAGTACTACTCCTCCTAAGTAAATGAGTACTACTACCAGTGGTACTAACTATGTGCACCTTTTGACAACTACTAGTACGTAGTAACATTGGATGATGGAAGCACCCGACCCAGATGGATGCCAGGTTACCTTACATGCACTTATGTATGTACGTATGCACCTCGATCCAACACGCAGGATGCAGCACATACCGGTATCGCATCACACTGGCTACTGTACGAATACATCCACTTTGTACTTCAGGTAGGCAGGTATTCGTACATCTGCCTACACTCTATTACAGGCTCTTGGCTCTCGGAGCCGAAGCCGGAGCGGGCTTGTCCTTGTCGAGGCCCATTGCCCGTTCTCCAGGTCCTGTTGCGCCG
This sequence comes from Stylonectria norvegica, assembly GCA_014621405.1. Classification (NCBI taxonomy): domain Eukaryota; kingdom Fungi; phylum Ascomycota; class Sordariomycetes; order Hypocreales; family Nectriaceae; genus Stylonectria; species Stylonectria norvegica. Next base: position 13,023 of record JAANBC010000436.1, on the reverse strand, counting down.
TTCTTCAGACTCCAGACTCCAGGCTCCGTCCGTCGTGGGCCAAGGCTCTCGGGTTATCCACTGCGAACTGGCAACTGGGTAACCTCCCGCCGCCCCCCGATCCAACGATGAATAGTATGTACACCCAAGTCCCAGGGAGGCCAGCATCTTCCTTGATGAACGCCTAATTATTCGTACACCAAAGACTAAAGACTGAAGACTGAAGACTGCCTCTTGTCAATTCCTAGCGCGTGCTCCCTACCCGCTTGGCCTGAAGCGTGCTATTACATGCCTGGTTGTTTGTGTGTCCCCGGTACATGTAGGTATCGTCCACCCGGTTGTTCACCACCTTCACACCCTACCTTACATACGCTAACAGTCGCCCCCCTTCCCCCCCCCCCCGGCTTCGACTCGATTATTAGTTTATTCGTTGATTCAGTCGGTCGGCCGGGTGCTCCTGTTTCTTCTTGTCTGTCGTGGTGATCTCGTACTATCACGACAACCTTTTTATCTTATTCTCTCGTTCCGCTTGTCGCGTTCGCTGCTGTCGCTGCTTGGTTGCAGCTCATTCAGCCGAACATCGCCAGCCTCTCCGTCACCAGCTCGACCACCCCTCCTGCAGCTTCAATTTGCAAGACTCCGCCAGCAGCGACAACACCTTCGTTTGCCCCCCTCCTCCCCGCCCGAGCCGAGCTCGAATCATGTCGTCCACCATTGTCGCTACATCACCATTGCGATAGGACATCTTGACTGGACGCCCATGGCCAAGGGACGTCGCATCAAGCGGCGGAAAGCAGCGCGACTGCAGCCCCCCAACTCTCAGACCAGCACCATGTCCTCGGAAGACTCATACGCATTGCCGAGCCGTCGCCAATCCAGTGATGGCACTCTGAGTGAGCATGCCACCAGCGACGGCGTCCATACTGCCATGACGAGCATCATGGACACCGACGAAGAGGGCTTGACGAACGACCTCGAGATCGACGACGACGACGAAGGCCTCGATATGATTTCCATATACCCCGCGAGCCACTATCCTCGTGTCGCAAGCCCACATGGATCGCAGATGCCTTTTTCAACTAGTGATCCTTCCGGACCTAATTCAGACATGTGAGTTCACACCATCACACTATCCCGGCTGACGGCTCTTGCGACCGTTGCGACGGGACCGGCGAACCTTCTATGACAGCTGCGGTACCTACCGTTGTACTGACCGTTGTACTGACCGTTGTACTGACCCTCCGCTTAGAGCGGCGTCCACCCGCTCACTGTGGGCGCAAGACCTCGACTATCGCGACATCCACGGTCGCCGATACTGTCGCGAATACTTCATGCCCAACGACGACATCGAGCAGCTCCGGTTATCACTACAACACCAGGTGTTTGACCACGTTCTCGGCGGCGAGCTCAGTCTAGCTCCCATCGAGGATCCTACGCACATCTTGGACGTTGGAACAGGCACTGGCGAATGGGCCATCAAGATGGCCGAGATGTACCCGCACTGCGAGGTGGTCGGCACCGATATTTCCGCCATTGCAGAGACCAGGAGTGTTCCTATGAACGTCTTCTTCGAGATCGAGGACGCCGAGGACTGGGATCGGCTTCCCGACCAATACGATCTGATACACCTGCGATGCATGGAGGGTGCTTTTCAGAATTGGAGGTTCATCTATGACAGCGTATTCTACTCCACAAAACCCGGCGGTTGGATTGAGATTCAGGACCTCGATAGCGCCGGGGGCTTCGAGAAGTTCCTCTCCGTGTTTCCTCCCGGGTCTCCGATGCACACTATCAACACGGATCTCGGAATTGCCGCGGGAAAGGCAGGACGGCCCCGTGGCCCCGTCCACCTCGACCCAGAACTGCTGATGGAAGCGGGTTTCGTGGACGTTGGGACGACCGAGTACGTGATTCCCATCACGGTCGCGGAGAAATCCGCCGGCAAGATCTGGCTCATCTCGTGCCTCGATGCCCTTGAAGCCAGTTGCCTGCGGCTGTTAACGGAGTACATGGGATGGGACCCAGAGGAATGCAAAGCTGCCTGTGAGACGGCAGCTCGACAGATGGCCAACTTCGCCAAAGATAGTGAAAAGTCCCAGGGGTTACAAATCAGGCTGCAAGTAATTACTGCAAGGAAGCCGCTTGACGCCCCTCAATCGGATGCACCACCCTCGCCGTATGAGGCCGGCGATTCGCCGAATACGGAGCTTGTCGTTGATGAGAGGAGTCCAGACCCGACGTTGTGTGCCGGCGACGATGGACCGTTGATGCCGGATGCATACGAGAGAGAAATCAATGGTATAGAAGAGAGCACATCTACCGTCACCGATGCGGCGAAAGACTACAATGGAGCATGCTTCATGCCATCCCCGGACGATACGATAAGAGATATCAATAATGGAACGGACCCCCTACCAACCCCCAGAGAGGTCAACGAACTAAGCCCAATATCATCTTTGAACGGCTCAATTAGGAAAGCTGAAGTTTTCTAGTTTAAGGCCATTGCGATGACCGCGTGTGACTGTTTTGGCGTTAGGACGGGGACGGCGTTGCAACGGGATATTTGGAAGGTAGCAATATTGATGCATTGATGTACATTCACCGCTGTGGCTACCTCTCCACTCTGGGAATGATGCGACTCAGGAGCGGCCTTGTGGATAAGAGAAGGATAAGCGGTTTGCTTTGGTATGATTTTTGTTACATGTATCTATAAGGTAGGGAGAGGGAGGCGATGTCTGCTCGCCGCAAGAACGGACACGACTTGTTGGAGCAGAAGAATTGCTGCCTTGCTGGAAATCACTATTATTGATTTCTAACTCTGGAAATTCGACCAGCATAAACTCGATATCTAAGTTGTTTTAACTCAAATAAACATTATTGAAACAACTCTGACACCGTTGCCCCTTTTATCTTGATACTAGTGTAGGCTAGAACTATCAGTCGTTAGCTGAGCAACTGAGGTGGGTGATGTTTACGCGGTGATGTAATTAATGACGGAGTGAGCTAACTTATAATGCACGGAGCTACAGTGGAGATGGAGCTTTGGAGTGGTACCTAAGGTAGCCTCCGCTGTAATTCCGAGGTGGGGAGCTTCCATTGCTGGCCCAACGTCCAACCTCCATCCCCAAACTCCAGCGCCAACTCCAACCACCGACCTCACTCTGTCGCCGCGACTCTTCGCTGCGTTGCTCGCTGCCGGACTCTCTCAGCTGGCGAACATGCGTCTATGAGACCGAAATCATGGCCCTGGATCTCAACCAAGGCTTCGTCGCCTCCAACGGCGTCCCTGACCTCGAGGCTCCCATCTTCAGCGTCGAGCGCGTCAATCTTCAGTTCTCCATCGCCGCCGACTTCGTCGCCGCGCAGGTCGCCGACAATGTCATGATTCTAGCCTTGTCCAACGGGCGTATCCTTCGCATTGACTTGAACCGACCCGAAGACATCGACGGTGAGTGGTCGCGACTGCGAGCGGCACGGAAGGGACAAAAGCTGACCGTCACCCAGACATCGATTTGCCCAAGAAACCCTCCGAGGTCGGCATCATACGGCGCATGTTCCTCGATCCCACCGCGTCGCATCTCATCATCTGCACCGCGCTCGGCGAAAACTACTATCTCCATTCACAGTCGAGGCAGGCTCGGCCGCTGGGGAGGCTGCGCGGCGTCTCCATCGAGAGTGTGGCGTGGAACCCGGCCTTGCCGACTGCGTCTACGCGCGAAATTTTGATCGGCGCCGCGGATGGGAACGTGTACGAAGCATTCATCGAGACCAGCAAGGAGTTCTACCGGAAGGAAGTGAAGCACTTGAAGGCCCTACATAAGCTTCCCGATGGGCCCATCACGGGGTTGTGGGTGGACAACCTCCAGGGGAAGTCGGACTTACGCAGGGTTGTCATTGGCACCCAGAGCCGCCTCTTCCACCTTGTTGGGAGAATTGGACATGGGCACGACGGGAGTGGCTCGGTCTACACGAGGCTATTCGAGTCGGAACAACCTGTCGTTCACGAGCTGTCACGGACCTCTCCTGGTGCCACTTCCAGCTTGCTGGTGTCTCCCGATCCTCCAGATGCCAAGCCCTATGACGATGACGCTCCGGATCGAGCCTACGCGTGGCTCACTTCTCAAGGAGTCTTCCACGGCAAACTTTATCATGCTCCTGTGGACGGGAACCTAGGCTCCAAGGTGTTTTCAGAATCCAAGATGCTGCCCAAGTCTCAAATTGTCACGTCCGACTCTTCCGGGAAGCGGAAGCCCACAGCCGAGACCATCGATGCGATTGCTTTGACGCAGTGGCATATTGTGCACCTGGTCGGGAACCGAGTGGTGACTTCCAACCGGCTTACTGGCGAGAGGGTCTCCGAGCATGATGTTATCGAGCAGGGACAGAAGCCGCTTGGGTTTTCGGTGGACAAACAACAAAACACATTCTGGCTGTTCACCTCGCAAGAGATCTTCGAGATTGTGGTGCGAGACGAGGACCGGAATATTTGGGAAATTATGATGAAGATGCAGCAATTTGAGCCAGCTCTACGGCATGCACATACACCTACTCAAAAGGAAACTGTCGCGGCCGCCTATGGTGACCATTTGGCCAGCAAGGGCCATTGGAACGAGGCGGCGCCCATCTACGGCCGAAGCAACAAGCCTTTTGAGGATATCGCGCTGAGCATCATCGATAACAATCAGCCAGATGCCCTACGCAAGTTCCTACTCACAAAGCTTGGTACGACTAAGAAGTCAGCAATCATGCAGCGGATGATGGTTGCGGGCTGGCTAGTCGAGGTGTTCATGGCCAAGCTCAACTCCTTGGACGACACCATCATCACGCAGGCAGAGCTATCTAATAATCTGAACTCGACTGAATCTCGGAAGCTGCTAGAAGCCGTGCAGAAGGAGTATCGGGACTTCATCGACAAGTACAAGCACGACCTCGACCAAAAGATGGTATACGATGTTATTAGCAGCCACGGTCGTGAAGGCGAACTCCTGTACTTTGCCAGCGCGGTCAACGACTACAATTATGTGCTCTCCTACTGGGTGCAGCGGGAAAGGTGGGCCGAGGTGTTGAATGTGTTAAAGAAACAAACCGACCCCGACGTCTTTTATCGTTATAGCAGTGTCCTCATGATGCATGTTGCACCAGAGTTGGTGGAAATCTTGATGAGGCATGCCGACCTCAAACCACGCAACCTGATTCCTGCTTTTCTAGAGTATAACCGGACATGTTCGACAAGCGCACACACGCAGAACCAGGCAATAAGATACTTGAACTACGTGGTATACCAGCTCAACTCTAAAGACGCAGCAGTGCACAACACACTCGTATCCATTTACGCTTCTCACCCATCCAAGGATGAATCTGGCCTCCTTTCTTATCTACAGGCTCAAGGCGACGAGCCTCGGTACGATCCAGACTTCGCCCTCCGTCTCTGCATTCAGCATCACCGTACACTGTCTTGCGTTCATATCTTTACCAGCATGGGACAGTACCTACAAGCTGTCGACCTTGCGTTGTCCCATGGCGAAGTCGAACTAGCGGCAGTCATCGCCGACAGGCCCATGTCGAACTCTCAACTGCGGAAGAGGCTCTGGCTCGCGGTGGCCCGTAAAGTTATATCTCAGTCGAACGGGATCAAAACCGCTATCGAGTTCCTGAAGAGGTGCGACCTACTCAAGATCGAGGATCTGATACCCTTCTTCCCAGACTTCGTGGTCATTGACGACTTCAAGGAGGAGATTTGCACGGCGCTCGAAGATTATAGTCGAAATATTGACGGCTTGAAGAAGGAGATGGACGAGTCCTCGCAAACGGCGTCAAACATCAAGGTCGATATTGCGGCACTAGACCACCGATATGCGATTGTCGAGCCTGGGGAGAAGTGCTACGTCTGTGGGCTGCCTTTGCTGAGTAGGCAATTCTTCGTCTTCCCTTGTCAACACGCCTTCCACTCGGATTGCCTAGGCCGAAAAGTTCTCGAGCAGGCAGGCGTTGGGACGTCGTCAAGGGTCAGAGAGCTTCAGATGCAAATTCACAAGGGGCTTGTCAGTGGGGCGAAACGCGATGCCGTCGTTGCGGAGCTGGACTCTCTGGTTGCTTCTGCGTGGTAAGCTGTCTTCAGTCAAAGTACGTTTTTCTTACAATGCTAATGGGACGATAGTATTCTGTGCAGCGATTTGGCGATTAAGAGGATCAATGAGCAGTTCATTACCCCTGACGATGATCGCGATGCTTGGGTGCTATGATGCTGCAGCACCCGAGAGCTTACACCCAAGATTCTTGCAGCAAAACAGGTTAGAACATTGTGTGGCACTTCTAGAAATACAGATACCCCTTCTTATCATTACACCCTACCGTTGCGCATCACCTAGCCCACAGCCATCTCGGACTAATACTATGACGAGGTACACGGTGTATTTTTGTTAAACATGGACGTCTCTTTGTCGAGGCTAATACATACACTCGGTGGCGTCGATTTTGGAGCGGGTGAGCATCAGGATAGAGACAATAACGCCATACAAGCCCAAAACCTCGGCGAAGATGAGGATGAGCACCATCCCGGTATACAAGCGCGGCTGCTGCGAGCTTGCACGGACTGGCCGGCGTCAGCGATGCCGTTCTTCCCTCCTTTCTCCGCCGTTCAGATATTGAGACCTACCTCCAGCGTCCCCAACGATTCCAATGGCGAAACCTGCTGCCAGCCCGCAAAGCCCCACGGCAAGCCCGGCGCCCAGCTGCAGGAACCCCGTGTAGACAGGCATCTTCTCTTTGATGCCGCCGGCGATGATGACGCTGGCGACCAGTCCGTAGATTGAGAGGATCTGGGCCATGATGGAGCAGAGTCTATATCGCAACACAATAACCACGTCAGCATCACTTTTTCAGCCACCTTTTTCTCTCATTCTCCTTCTGGTTCTCTTTTCCTCTCTCGTTCTTCATGTGTCGAGATATGTGTAGGGATCGCCTACGTATTCTGCATCAATTTTTCCGGCCGCAGTACGCCCGTTGAAAAGATGGCGCCGGCGGATTTGGCCGTTCCGTAGGCGGCGCCGAAGGTGGTGAAAACGATGGCAACGGCGCAGCCCATGGCGCCGAAGAAAGACTGGTCGACGGATGTTGTTTAGATGCGGTGTCTCGCAGAGGATGGTGACGAAGGGGACTTACGGCGTACATGGGACTGTTAGGAGCGCTGATGTTAGCTTGGGGATGGTATCATTTGGTTGGAGAGGATGTGCGCACCAGCGGTCCATGTTTGCGAGGATGGCGGGATCCATGTTTGGAGATGGCTGTGAAGGCTGTTTAGGTTTGTTAGATGGTTGGTACGACGAAGGGACAGTTGGTATCTGATATCATAGCGAAGTGCAGTTCATATAAACATATCAGGGTTCAGCTGCCAATGCCCAAGCCTCACTCAATCCTGCACACGACCCTCGTACTCAAACAGACCAGTCGGGTCATCATCTTGCCGGCCTTGGTCGAGAAGCCTTCAGGCAGATTTGCTCGATCTCTGTGTTGTACAGCGCTGGGCTTATACCTTATGCAGAGGATGACGGTGAGGCGGTGGCAGGCAGAAGGATTGTGGGGGGATGGTTATTGGTAGAGGGAATGTTGCTGCGGGCGAGGAGACTTGATCTTGTAGGTGTATTTTGGTGCCTAGATAAGGCAGCGGCGGGATTCTGACAACCAAGTATTGAGGGTAATGCGAGAGGGCTATTAGAGCTCTGGTGGTCGTAGTGATGACGGTCGTACGGCCGTTGGGGGTTGAACAGAGGTACCTTGGAGTCTAAACTACAAAAGTGGTGTCTTGAAAAAAAATAAACCCTCTGTTAGAAACCTCATATTTACGTTCAACCGTTAAGTAGGTTGTTTGTCCTTCAAATTGACTTGGGCCAGTACGGGCTGAATATTGTTTGTCATGTATGGCGCTCTTGTGATGGATATCACGCGTAGTAGGCAACCACTTACAACAACTTCAACGACTGATAGAGATCTGGAGATGGAAAGCTAGACGAGAAGGGAGAACAATCATGCTCCACCCGAGAACTGACATGAGACAAGATCCATGGATACTGCTTGTGACAAGCTTATTGCCCATTTCTATGGTGTTTTGCAGGTATTTGAGGTACTTCGTCGAGCAAGACTCGGACGGCTCTTGCACCGTCTCCTCACATCGCGTATCCATCTCAACAGGCAGAAAAACGATACCGAGCAAAGACATGTAGTTTGTAACTACTCACACTTGTGCTTTGAGAGTAAGGATTTATTTCTCGCTGCATACTAGTGTCTATTGGGATAGCAATGTGGTGGCTGGAAGGCCATGTTCTTGAGGTTGCGCAAGCAGCCCGTGAAGTGGGGTTGCCTTGTGGATTGAGGTTGCACTTGCCTTGCGCTGGCAGCGGTGATCGTCACTAACAGTTAGCGCTCCCCTTCCCTCTAAGCTGGCCGACGTGAACTCGTCATTTTCACCAGTATTGGATGCAACGGTCTTCAAAGCGAGGCGATATGGAATCGTTTATTACCGCCCATCAACCGCATGGCCAGAATTTCATCCGTCGACGTCATGACGGCTTGTCTTTGCCTTCGTCGCCCAACTGCCGTGCCGTTGTTCCGGTTTGCCAAAGTGGCATTCCTCAGCAGCCCTCGACGGTAACGACCGTCTCTGCGATTCCGCGTTGGAGCTACTAAAAACGTATTGCAGGGAAGCCGAGACGCTATATGTATGCGAATATCGATAGGACCGCCACGACAGCAACGAGCTGTGCGGATATATGCCTCCAAACGAGAGTCTCCGAGCCCGGAGAGCTCGCGCGTCCATGTCTCCATGTCCGAAACGCCGTCCGTCAACGGGAGTCTATGGATTTCAGTATGAATCATCCTGCGACAAATGTCAAGCCGCCGTCTTCGTCTCAGAAGGAAGCTTGGCCGGAAGCTTGGCCGCGACCCCGTCCGTCTGGGCGGCCGCGCGTCAAAGTCCCCAATGACTGAGCCGCCCTGACCAGTCGATTCCATCATGCACGCGCCTCCTGCCGGACTTGGCGGTATGATGTATCAGAGTGAGTTTCCGAAAGCGCCGGCCGCTACGGGAACGGCTCTGCTGCTCTGCTGCTCTGCTGCTCTGCTGCTCTGCTGCTCTGCTGCTCTGCTGCTCTGCTGCTCTGCTGCTCTGCCCGGCTGCTGGCTGTGCTGAGGATACTGGCTGTGCTACCTATTCTGGCCGTGCTATCCACTCTGTCGGTGTTGTGCTTTGGCTCCCGCTGCTTCAGGATGTTGCTTTGCTGTCTTGGATTGGTCTGTCCCCGTTGTTGTCGAACCCATGGGCCATGGCTTCTCGTGACAAAACATGCCGGCCTCGCCGTCTTGCTGGCCAAGGAGAAACGGTGACACTTTTCCTTTCCTATTTCTGCATTTGCTTTTCACTTGTTGCTCCTCACTTTTTATTACTCGTCTCTCTCTTTGTTTTTCGCTCTTCGGCACCTTAGCTCGGAGCTATAGTCTTATTTCCTTGATATGTAAGGATAGTTGGCTGCTCTCCGCGACTCGGCTTCGTAAAGCCGTTCCGCCACTGCCGTTGACGTCTTCCCATTACGCATCCCCGGATCCTCCCCGGGATCCATATCAAGAGTCTGCTGGTCTTGTGAGAGGGCTGTGTGAAACTTTTTGTTCTCCTCGGATTCCATATCTTTGTTAGATACCGAACTTTTCCCCTCTTGCGACTTATTTAGACCGGATGCTCCGTTCGAATTCTCTCGTGCTAGGAAAAGGGACTGGATTAGCTGGCGACTCAGCTACCGTTATAGTACTACAGAGTCATTACAACAAGAAATGATGAGATCAACATTTCTATTCTTTGCCTTCACGAGCTCGATTGTGTCCACAGCGGATGCAATCTCGTTGCGCAAGAGACAATCTGGTATCAACCCACGGGTCGTAAATTTCGACTTACACCGCGCACAAACAGACTCACCCATCGCCCGCGACCAACGACGTCTCAGACGACGCGCTGGTACAGTAGATGTCGACATTGATAACTCGGTTAGTACCACTTCACTTGCCAGATAATCCTACTAGCTTCTAATATATATCTTAGCAAAGCCTCTATTACTTTAACGCGTCGTTGGGTACGCCTGAGCAAGACGTCCGGTTACATCTGGACACTGGCAGCAGCGACTTGTGGGTTAATGCTCCCGACTCGACGCTATGTACTGCACGCACAAATCCCTGTGCAACCTCTGGGACTTACAACGCGAACGACTCGTCAACGTATGAGTTTGTCGGCAGCTACTTCAACATCTCATATGTCGACGGCTCAGGAGCCGCGGGCGATTACGTCACAGACACCTTCAATGTAGGGAACAGTTCTATTACTGATCTACAATTCGGCGTGGGTTATGAGAGCACGTCAACGGAGGGCATTCTGGGCATCGGATACCCTTCCAACGAAGTCCAAGCAACGAGGTCAAGAATGAATAGCTACGACAACCTGCCAGCCAAGATGGCTTCCGAGGGCATAATAGCGTCCAGTGCCTACAGCCTGTGGCTTAACGACCTCGAAGCGAGCACGGGCAACGTTCTCTTCGGCGGCGTCGACCGCGAACAGTACGAGGGCGATCTCGTAACGTTACCTATACAAAAAAGCAGCGGTGCATACAGGGAGCTCTTCATTACGCTCACCGGTCTCAACCTTGGGTCGACCACACTTCAAAACGACCTTAGCCTCGCAGTTCTGCTTGACTCCGGCTCGTCTCTGACTTACCTCCCGGACAACCTGACTCAGTCCATATACGATATGGTGAACGCCGTTTACGAGGAGCAGGAAGGCGTGGCTTTCGTGCCGTGCTCTCTGGGCAGCCAGGCAGCCAATATGACGTTCAAATTCAGCGATCCAGCCTCCATTTCCGTTCCCATCAGCGAACTTGTCCTCAACTTTACTTCCGTCACCGGCCGGCAGCTTTCTTTTGCCGACGGCGTTGCAGCTTGCATGTTTGGAATCGCTCCAGCAGGCACCGGTACCAATGTTCTCGGCGATACGTTTATGAGAAGCGCATATCTCGTCTTTGACCTGGACAACAACGAGGTCTCAATGGCTCAGAGCGCTTTCGGCGCCACTGGTTCGGATATTGTTGAGATTGGATCCGGCGACAACAGTATTCCCTCGACTACAGATGCTTCGGATCCTGTATCAGCCTCGTCGGGTCTTCCGGGGGCCGCGAGTGGCGCTACCATATCTCTCAGAATACCTTCGGTTTCTTTCCAACTATTACCGTGGATTGGTTGTCTGACAGTGTTACTGTGTGTTTACTAAAGAGGAAACGTCGACGGTTGGCTTCTGCTATACGTTTCTGTTTGGGAGGGTTTCTTTTGCTTGGAGTTTCTATTGAGGAGCACGTATGGCTTCGGTTTCTAGCCAGTGTTGGGTACTATCGTGCCGGCGTTTGAACATAGGTCCTGGTCAAGCATGCATTTTGGGTTTCGGACAAGACATACACGGCGTCAAGCCATCATAGCATTTGTTTTTTCGGATACGGGAGTCGTCAAGACAAACAATCGTTTGGGACCTTCATACACTCCGGTATTCGATACTTCTGTATCTAGAGCGGCGCCGTGAGCGTCGCATGACGAAATGAAATACGATACCTTAGGTACGTAAATTTACAATCTAGTTCCCGCCGAAACGGCACCGACATGATCGAACCATGCCCGATATAGCCAATGTCGCATGCTATATCTACGTAACAGTACAAGATATCTAAGAACTGTTGTTCCTTCATCTATATCCTCTGATATTTTCCCTCCCTCTTATTTCAAACAATTAGCACGTGCTCTCTCTGAAGCCATTTCAACATCCGTCTCACATCAGCAATTACCCAGTCAGCAACACCTTACAGCCTCAGACTCATCCAAACCTTCACCTCCAATATCCACCAAGATACTATGAATCCCTACGTCGAGCTCACCCTCAGCTGGCTCTTCCGCAGCGCCAAAGCCCACGACGCCAAAAACTTCACCACCCTCCCTGCCTTCGCCGAGCACCCGGCTCCCACCCTGCGCGTCACCTCGCCCGACTGCGGCGCCGACGGCGCCACCCTGGGAAAGGAGTACATGCACGGCGGCGAGGGACGCATGCCCCAGCTGCAGTGGAACGCCGACGACGTCCCCGGCGTGAAAGAGTGGCTGGTCGTGTCCGAGGATCCCGATGCGCCGCTGCCGACGCCCATTTGCCATGGGTGAGTTTAGAATGAAACGTACTTATGTCCGAGGATGTGAGCGGTCGTGCTGATGGAGCGAGGGTAGCATCTATCTCGGCGTCAAGAAGGATCAGACCAGCCTCACAAACGATGACTTCCAGCCTACGGATGGTACGTCGACGAAGCTAAAGGGCGGCTTCTTCTATGGCCAGTCCCGCAACGGGAGCATCTACATCGCGCCGCGGCCGCTGCTGAACCACGGCATCCATCGCTGTAAGTCCCACATTTCCCTATAATAGGGGAAAAGTGAAGTACATCGCTGACGCGCCGCAGATTTCTACGAGGTCATCGCCCTGAGCGAGCCCCTAGACCCTAAGTTCATAGCGTCGAAGCCGTCGAGGGAGGACGTCGGGAAGAAGATCGAGGGAAAGGTTCTCGCATGGGGGCATTGGACGGGCGCGTGTGAGAGGCGATGGGAGTAGCGGGTTTTCGGGGTTTTCGAGTGGTGAGAGCTTCCAAAGGGAGGACTGAGGGTGAGATATAAATATCAAATATCCCAATGTTTCCTAGGCACTCGAGGACATGCGGCCGCCAGTGGTTTTCATCGAATACGTCCATAACTCCAGATGTTCAGGCCGACCTTGACGCCCTCCTCCACCGGTAACCCAGCATGCCACGTCTCCTCATAGCCCCTGCCATCAGGAGCGAAGTTCTCCCAATACACGGCGTTCCCGGGCATGGGCTTGAACACCACTCCACCGGGCCTCGCCTGCTCCCCCTCGATAGTGGTGTTTCGGCCGCACTCCACGAAGCGGCACCACTCGCTCCCGTCGTCGACGGCCGGCAGTAGCGGGAACTCGGT
>JAANBC010000435.1:0-27605 GCA_014621405.1 Stylonectria norvegica | reverse complement strand
CCCCGGAGGAGGGCTTCACGACGACGGCCGGCGCGGATCGATCGTTGGTGACGGCCTTTTTGAGAGCCCTTCCTTTGGAGATGTCGGTTAACAGAGCGCCCTAGGATACAATAGTTAGATAGATAGATCTGAAGTAGGGTCGTCGCATGAGATTCAAGTACGACAAGGACGACTACATACTCTGTTGGGTACGGCATTTGCTGCTGGGCGCGCGGGCAAGGCTCCGGGGGGAGGAGGGGGAGGAGGAGGCGGTCCACCACGCCTGGCATCGGCGGAGGCGGCGGAGGAGGCGGCGGAGGAGGAGGCATGGTGGTTCGAAGCTCTTTGTTCAGGTTTGTTGTGTCGTTCGATACGCGAGGGTCTCGCTCTGAATATCCCAGGTCATTGGACTCTGCGGATCAGTGATTGGGCTGCGTCGGGTCACAGAGAGATGCGACTGCGTTTCACCAAAGCGTGTCGAGCAGCTTGGAGCAAGGGAGTGACTCCGAAGCGTGTGAATGGATGAGACAGAGTAAGATAACGGTTGCAGAGAGGAGGGAAGCTTTGGAGCCTTGGAGGCGCGCTGGGGATGGACGTTGGAGTATTACATTAGCCGCGTGCGATGTTTCGTCATGGTGGACGCTTACGCTGCAAAGGGGGCACTGCCTGCAGGCCGCTAAAAGTCCCTCTTTGTGAGATCCATCCTTGGGTACCCGCTGGAGGCCGACAGGCTACAGCCAGTGGCCGGGCCGGACTCCACCGGTAGAATGGAATCTATATCGATACCTTACAGTGGACACTCTGCTGTAAGATCCATGGATGGCAACCCGAAATCTTGACCATCTGCTGTACGGGAAATAAAATCGAAATGAGACTGACCAGAAACATTGAGAGTCTCATGTAAGATCATTGAAAATATGGAATAGTCACAAAAGGCATTCTTATGGCGCATCAGAAATTCACCAATGATCGACCATTTATTCCCTGCCGTGTCATCTTTTTGAAGCACTTTACAGTACTACAGAAAAAAAAAGTCCGGTGCCAAGCCAGTGTGGAGCCCCGGGAGCCTCACAAGGCCGAGACTCCATCGCCGCGATTTCTCGACTTCGAAGTTTAGACAGCCGCCTCCGGAAACCAACAACCAGTCTACGAAGTCACCCGTCCCATCGAGGCCGAGCCATTGACTCGAACCTCCAAGGACGCCATTCCCGCCTGCTATACCACCGCCGATTCAGCATAACCGTGGCGAATTTCCCCATCCCGGCGATGCGACGAGCGAACCCTCGAAAGATTGGCTCCGTATGCCACTTGTGCTCCTCAGCACCGGCACAGGCATCGAAGCAGCCCTTCATCAGACGAGCCATCCTGTCACAGACTCGACCTACGAGGAACCCGTCCTTAGGGCCTTCTGGCGCGCGATGGAACACCACCGCGACCGCTGCTCTCGAGCCTGACCTAGCCGCGCCGTTACCACCCGCGAAACCCTCTCACCAGTTGCCAGACCCGACGCACCTCGCACGCGTCGTCGAGGAGACCAGAGACAAGTTCCTTTCTACTGATGGGATCCCGGCCAAGCAACTTACCATTACCGCCCTGCAAACATGTCTCAAGGCCGCCGAAGCATTGCAGCCTCAGGTGCGGAAGGTTGACGCCCAGTCCAAAGCATCTACGTCGAGGCTCGTGGCTCTGGGATCTGAAACGTCCAAGACACAGATGGATAAATCGCTGAGGAGTAGCGTCAACAAGATTTCTCAGTCGGCATACGCCATCATCGCCCATCCTGATGTAGAGATGACACCCGAGTTTCTCGAGCTCTACGTCGTTATCCAGGCCACGCTGGGCCGCCCGGAAACGCTCCCCTCTGTTCTCGACCTCTTTGCCACGAAGCGGAGGCCCGTTGTGAAGAAGGGCGTAGTTCAGTATGTGGCCCAAAGGCCCAATTCCGCCATGAGGGCGGTCCAGGAGGACGTCGCTAGCATGGCACTCCAGACGGCGATAGATGCCAAGAACCTAGACGCAGCGCTGGGCGTTGTTGAATCATCCTTTAGCCTCACGGCCTACAAACGTCAGAAGCTTCTCAAGCACGCCACTGCGCCAGGCCTGGCACTCGTCTCCCTCCCCTTTGGCATCTTTGGTCTGGCCTCGGGCTACGCCGCCTACTGGCAGAACACCATGGACGTCGTCACCGCAACGGGGATTGGCGTCGCTGGCATCTCCGGGTACTTCTTCGTGGTGGGCTCGCTAGGCCTGATCGCCAAGCTAAGCAACAAGGACCAGATGGTGCGCGTGACGTGGGCGCCGGGAACGCCGCTGCGGTACCGATGGCTGCGGGAGGAGGAGCGAGCGGCCATGGACAGGATCGCCCTCGCATGGGGATTCAAGGAGCCCTGGAGACATGGAGAGGAGACGGGGCCAGAGTGGGATGGACTACGAGAGTATCTGGGCTACCGAAACATGATCTTGGATCGGGTCGAGTTCATGGAGGGGATGAGCTAGATCTTCTGTTGTTAGACTTGTGTATATTAGAATCATGTAGAATAGAACAATGCCGTTCTCTTAGCCGGTGGCTGATCACGGATCGTTCCATTCAGCCCGCTTGCCACCAACGACTTCCATACAACTCTGCAAGGCTAAACACGTGGACCACAACGCTTCCTTATTTACCGGCGACGACTGTACTAAAAACGCCGATGGAGAACTCTATTAACAGTAAAGGCTTGCCTCAACCTGGGAGTTGATATTTTTTCTACTACCACTTCTGCTAGATGTGCACCATCACAGCTTTTGCCCTGCCATTTACAAGGTTTCTTCCATGATGCTCTATATTAATATGTATTTCTTTCCGCCTGTCCCCTTTCTCTGTTTAAGAAAAGATCTAGTTCCTCATCCTTCTTTCTCGAGCAGCAATGGAACCCCCCTCGGGAGCTCCGCCTACGAAAAGCACCTTGGTCCAAGAGACTGCTCTCTCATTGTCACCGGTTCTAAAGGCGCCGGTCTCGTCCGACCGGATCGTCACTATCGACAAGCAACGGGTTGTCAACCTCAGTGTACAAGATGAACTGTTTTATCGCAGCTTCTCCAAGGCACAGCGCCACAGTGTGAGAAACAAGATTGACGTTCGCCTCCTCCCCGTTCTCTGCGCTCTGTACATGTTTGCACAGCTAGATCGTTCGAATATTGGCAATGCGAAGATTGAAGGGCTCAAGCAGAGCACGAATATCTCGGACAAGCAGTACAATGTCGTGTTGGCGGCTTTCTTCATACCGTACTGCTTTCTCGGTACGTGCTTGCGGTGTAAAGTTGATGAAGACGGTATGCTGATAGTCCTGAAGAGATCCCGAGTAATATGTTTCTCAAAGGGCTGAAAAGACCGTCTTTTTACATTGGAGCCTTGGTTGTCGCTTGGGGTATTGTCATGACCTGCCATGGGTTTGCCACGAACTTTACGGGCATGTTCATCCTCCGCTTCTGCCTCGGAGCTTGTGAGTGAGTGTTGCCCACCCCCCTCTAACAATTGATGCATGTCGACTCACACTCTCGCTAGAGCAGGGTTTTACCCAGCAGCCGTATATCTCTGTAGCCTGTGGTATCGGCCTCATGAACTTGCCTTTCGCCTATCCCTCTTCACGGCTGTGGCTGCGGCGTCAGGAGTTGCATCTGGCTTACTGGCCGCGGGCATTGTCAAAATGGACGGCTTAGCCGGCTATGAGGGGTGGCGTTGGATCTTCATCGTCGAGGGCTCCGTTACCGTTCTCTTTGGCATTGCCAGCGCGCTGTTCCTGATAGATACGCCGGCTGTGTCTTCAAAGTGGCTCACACCGGATGAGATACGGTATATGCAGATTCAGGCGTTCATCAAAGACGGCGGCGATACCACTGGAATCCCGAAGCAGTCGAAAGGGGCAGTTTTGAAGGACATCTTGACTGACTGGCGATATTGGGCATTTGGTTTCATCTTGCATGTTAACTACGCATGTGGCAATGGTGAGTTTGTTCTTTTCAATTTGTCTTCACCGTGGCTCACCTTTGCAGGTCTCAAGTTCTCCATCCCGACTATCATCCGCGGTCTGGGATATAGTAAGACGAAGTCCCAAATGCTCAGCGCAATCCCCTATCTCTGCGGCGTCATCTCCGCTGTAAGCACGGCCGCATGCTCCGACCGCGTTGCGAAGCGTTCCGTATTTGTTTTCGGCGGGCTTGCCAGCATTCTTCTTGGTCTCGTCGTGATCTTCGCCCTAAACGCAAACACGGAGCAGCACCAGGCCGGCATCATCGTGGGAATGTGCTTCGTCCTCGCCGGCATTTTCCCTGTGACTCCCCTCGCCGGGAGCTGGCTAGCCAACAACATAATCACGCCTGATCGGCGAGCCATTGGTCTTGCTTTCAGCATGGCAGTGGGCTCGCTCGGTGGGCTTACGGGCTCGATGATCTACGTTGAACACCAGGCCCCTGAGTTTACGCTCGGCGTCGGCATATCGTGTGGACTCGCCGGCTTGGGGCTGCTGGTTGTCTTAGGATTGGGACTGTCTTTTTGGCGGCAGAATCGCATCAGGGCTGCAATGTCGGATGTGGAAATCAGGGAGGCATATAGTGAAAGTGAGTTGAGAGCGTTGGGAGAGAAGTCGCCTCTCTTCCAGTACACGTTATGACGCTGCGGCGATGGGTTGCGAGTTTATATAAATTGCCGTATAGTTTCGCACAGAGTGAGATGGTAGCTTTACAAATACTTGCACTCAAGTCGCATACATGTGACAGTGGCCTTGCCGGCGTGCGGGTGGAAGCAAACACCGTACACGCTGAGCATAAGGAAATATTAGAGTAAAATCCCTAGATAAGACCTAAAA
Organism: Stylonectria norvegica; assembly: GCA_014621405.1. Taxonomy (NCBI): domain Eukaryota; kingdom Fungi; phylum Ascomycota; class Sordariomycetes; order Hypocreales; family Nectriaceae; genus Stylonectria; species Stylonectria norvegica. Next base: position 22,782 of record JAANBC010000435.1, on the reverse strand, counting down.
TAATCCCTAAATTGATACATTAACTGAAATAGGGCTTTATTACCGCGAACAGGGCGGTATCTGGTGGGGCAGCCATCCCCGTGTTTTCTCCCACCCGCTTGCCGGCTCACGAGAACCTTGAACAGTGGATCCCCGGTGCCGATTCCCCACAATTCCCGACCAGCGCCGGTGCTTTCGTTCCGGTTCGTCCGTGCGAGAGGAGGAAGCATCGAATGATGCTCAGCAAAGCATGTAGCGTACTACAATCACTCCTTCAATTTCATATGAGATTATACTCATGAAGCACTGCCTACGGTGTCAGTTTCTTTTCTTTCGTTTTACTTGCTACTCTTGTTCACACATTGACTCGTCGAACAAAGGCTGATATGCGACCTTTATCACGCAGGGCAGGTACCACCGTTACAAGCAACAAGTCTCAAGATATGTGACTTTCTCATTGACAGATGATCTTGGGGATATGTGGGTTTGTCAAACTCACCAAATGCTCAGCTTCACTTCGCAGCGTCCTTGGGCTGTCACTTCACCAGGATGATGGCATCTACCCACCGCATTTCGAAGTAGGTCTTTAGTGATTCACCCTCGAAGACTGATTGTGAGATGAAAGTGAGGAAGTAACGGCTGTTCTTCAGCTGGAAAGTACTCCCCTTCATCTCAAATGTGCATTCACCTCTACCTCCATCATAACAAAGACAAACACGAAGTTTGGATATAATATCAAAACACGCTCCATTTCAAGCCGAATTCTCAATCAAAAGCAAGAATAAGAGTCACCGAATAAAACATCCACAACAATACCAAAACACAATGGGACCCACGCAAAAATCACAAACAGGACCCGAGCGTTATGTCCGCATGTCATGCCTCCCATCAAAACGTGGCCCGCCTGAGCTAGACCCTGAGAGCCCGGTGCCAGTCAACCACATAGAGCTCTTCCAATTACAACGAGGATACGTCCCATCTGTCTCGGACGAAGTCCTCGTCGAAATACCCCTGACGAATATTCCTACCGCTGAACTCCGCATCTACTTCCATTCATCCCTCGAAGCGACCGAGCCGAAGCGATTGCGGCCGTTGGATTTCACCAGAGTTTGTTTTACGGACGGCTGTCATTACAATTTCCTATCCAGAGAGTACAATGTGACGCGCTGGGACCGACACTATGTGCTGCTTCCAACGAGACTCGATGACTTTGGCCTGAACGGTCACCAAGTCAAGGTCAAGTTCGGAAACGGGGGAGACACGACGCAATACGAAGGAGACGGACCTTATTATTATGTTCGACATTTCGACCCCAAAACAATTCAGTTCGGCCCCCCTCACGGCTATACGACCTGCCTCGTACTGAGCTTCGAAGTAGACGCGATCAAGCCAGAAGTCGTACCGCCGCCAGAACGAGTGAGCAGCGTGCGGCCTGGGTTCATCCCCCTCGACAGTACCGAGTGGTTCGACTCGTTGAGGATCGATATATCACAAGATGGCGAGGTGAACTCGGTGGGGCTGAGTATCCGGTTCGTAGAACGCCTGGAGAAAGACGCCACTGTGCCCGAGCTTGTTCAACCACGCATATTCGACATTTGTGATATTACAGAAGGAGGGATGTCGGCGAGTGCCTCGTTGGATGGGAGCGTTATTTCCCATTTCTATCATGTGAAGCTACGGCCTCTGAGTATTACGACCTTGGAGGAGTTATTCTGTGGGGGTGCTGAGCCTTGGCCTCACATAGAGGAAGAAGGTTTGGATATGTAAGCCGTGAACTGTGCCTTTATAGGCTGGCTTATTTCGGGATTGGGGATTGTATAGAATGCATCGTAAATACAATCAATGTTATCCCTTAAAAGCTTCTAGATGTTCTCCGAATTAATACCTAATGCCTAGACAGCCCCTCAAGTATTCCCTGATCTATTTCGCCATAAGAGCTGTAGGATAATGCTACCTACGCGGGCGGGGGTGTTTCTCAATGTGGAGAGGATCTCATAATATCTATCAGAGTGACTGAACAAGATGGAGAACATTTTGAACAAGATGGAGAACATTTTGAACAAAGATGGAGATCAAGAACCCGGATCCAAACAGCTCTATTCTTTAAATCTGGCCCCCTTAGTAGCGGAAGTGTCTGCTGGGTTTGAGATAATTAAACTCCAATACCAGTAAACACTCGATATCATATGCATCACTATTGGCGTCCCAAGGCATGTCTGGTCTGGATCGTCCGCAAGAACAGAACACCATTCTATGTGATGTACGAGAGATTCCGCAGCAGGTTTGAGGTCTCCCTTGCAGTGTTCGTTCAGTGAAATATGGGCAACAGCAGGCTTTCGTCTTATAGAACCATCATTAGTATAATCGGAGTTAGGCTCCCATCTTAAATCTGCTAGATAATATGTTCGGCACTGAACTCGTTTACATCCGAGTAGAGTTGGTCCGCTTGATCAAAACCAAAGCCATGGAGTTCGATTACGGCTCCCGCCTTCTCCTTCGGAACGTCGATTGTAACCGCTTGGTTAAAGACATGTTCCAGTAGTGGCAGATATCTTCGGCAAGGTAAGTAAATACAACCAGCGCTTTAGGTTATGGTTTACTTTAGGGACGTAAGATGAAATACGCAAAGATTCTTAGGTACAAAGAATATTCGAGAGCATCATTGCCTTACCAAGACTAAGGTTGGACGTAGAAGCCAATTTGAGAACGAGGAAACCCGCATTTAGCTCTCACGTCGGACCAACCTCCTGAAGATGTCATCCCCAGCACCAAATGCAACCACCCGTACACCCACCACTCCCCATCTGAACAGCCATCGTCATAGAAGCCCTCGACTGTCACAGGATAGCGCCCAACGATCACAGCGTAGAACCCAACTCTTCGTCTCCCACCACTACTCCAAGTCACCTCTGCCGCCCCGTGTTTCCCAGGTTACCTCGACCACGGGCCGCATGTGCCACGACGCGGACGGGAAGTGCCAAGTCAGAGCCGACGAGCTGCGTGTACATAAAGTACACAGCCAAACAGTACTTAGTGTTCAAGTCATGGCCATCTCATCACGCCCGCCGTCCCATGATCTTCCTCCCTGGACACTCACATGTCCGCCCCCAAGCAACAAACAACCCCCCCAAACTCGTGAACAGCATTGACGAAACACTCACCACCTCCGCAGGATGTGAATACCTTGACACGTCCCATCGCGGTTCACTGTCCCGTACTAACACCCACTAACTCACCTGAACAATGCCCCATCCCAAGCCAAGTGCTTCATCCACGTCGTGAGAACACGCGAGCTCGAAAAGCACGCATAAATAGCCCGCGACTTTGACCTTACACCAACGTCATCTCTCCTGTCTTTCCAGCAGATACGTTACAAGTCTACGTCTCCCGCACTCGCCGATCCAAACCGACTGACCAGCTTTCTCAGTGTCCCCCCCTCCTTCGTGCTGCCGGCCCAGCACGGAGACTAACACCACAGGAGAGAAAAACACACAGGTGAGCCAGGCGGCAGACTGACGTGAGAGAGAGAGAAAGGTGACAGACCAACATGGACGCGTCGTCGAGCTCCGGCAAGGCCAACGCAGCGCCCTCTATCCAAAGGGGTACGCGCAACCGGCGACGCTCCCGACCTCACCGCACGCTAACCGTCCCAGCGGACTCCTCCTCTTCTCGTATGCCTACGACCGTAGCAGAAGAAGTGAAAAGCGAGCCCACCACATTCGACTCTCTGTTCGAGTCTTTCCCCCCTTTCCCCGACTCCGAGCCCGAGGCAGGTGAAGAAGCCCAGGCCGAGACGAGCGAGCCGGCCGCTATTAGCCAAGCGGACGCCTCCAGCCCTACCTCCTTCATCTCCACGTTCTCGCCCACGCGGGTAGCCAGCCTGCTCTTCAACCGGCGGACGACGCCCGCCGAAGAGACCACCACTGGACAGACGGAGACGCCGACGTCCTCGGCCCCGCAGCCGCCGATCTTCCTATACTGCAAGCATGCTTTCGAAGATAAGTGCCGGTGTAAGACGCCGATCAAGCCTAGTGATGAAGGTGATTATTGCCTGCGGTGCTGGGCTGGGGATTGCTATGGGCCTACCCCCGACCGTATATATGCGAGCCAACGCTGATACAGGCGAGAGGAAGATGTGATATTGTGAGTCGTGGGCGACATTAATGACGGTTGGAGCTAGTATATGGTAAGATGGATGGACAAAATGGCAGCGGGAAGGGCTACGAGGGACATGTGCTTCATCTTGCATGTGGGTTAGAAAGATATCCAAGAGAAATGAAAGCGTTTTGGCAGAGTGACTCTGATAATGACCGTGAGTGACAATCAATAAAACACAAAGGGCTATGAGGGCAGAACAAAGAAGCTCGCAAGGGTATCCATTGACGCAAAAGTATCGTTCATTGTCGTTGAGCTGAAACTCACAACATATAGGTATCATCTGAACACGTCTCCAGGCCAGAAGGCAGATATAACGCTAGAAAGGAAAACAAAGGATTAAACGCCGCCTGCTATGCTTTAAGTTACCACAACTCCATCCCTGTAGTTTTCCCAGAGTCCCTTAGACTGTTCATTCGGCACAAAGGCCTCCTCCCATCAGAAACCGTGTTCAGTGAGTAACTCTTCGTACCCACAGGGTCGTCGGCTCGTAGTCTGCATCCCTGTCGAGGCGCTTGTATGCTCGATGAAGCTTCAGGCCTAGATCGTATTCCTCTCTTTGGATCTCCGACAACTCGTCTCGCAGACCTTCAACCTTTACTTTCTCAAGCTCGCGCTTCCGCACTACTTGAGCATTCGCTAGCAAGTTGTCCGTTGGCATCAGTTCCGTCATTTGCTTTATGCTCCTGTTGATGTTCATCCGTCGGTGTGCCAGGTTCTCGAGTCGTGCGTTCAAATTGGCCACGCGATCATTTGCAGAAAGCAACTCTGGAGGCGCGGGTGGAAGAGCTTTGTCCGTCGACATAATCGAGATAGGACGTTCGTTGCCTGATTTCCCCGTGGTCTGGCCCTCCACATAAGCGGAGGCCATGGAGATGCGAATCGTATCGTTTGAGGTTGATCTGAAGCCGTCACCCCCGGGAAGAGGTCTCCTACGGTTCATCACGGATGGAAGCTGCGGGGTCGGAGCAGGCATCGGGGGTCGGTCTCCTCGTCGGAATCACGGGGAGAGTCGGGGAATGGTAGTGTTACACGTTGTAACGCTGAAACGCGAGGGCGGCTGCACCCAAGGGTCTTCAGCTGTAAAAGGGGATGTCGATTTAGCCGTCGTCAGGCGTGGGCCGTAAGGTGGGATATTTTGGTCCGGGTAGCTTGAATAGACGGAACTAGAAGTTGAGATGTGTGAAGTGTGATTGCTGACATTGGTATGGGTAGAGGGAGGCGGCTTCCTCCTAATGGCTTTATCAGAGCTGTTGATCATGTTGGGGGAGAGACGAGTCGGCGCATTCGACGAGAAACTCGGTTGTTCCTCTGACTCTGGTAGAGACTGCGACATTAAAGGCTCGGCGTAAGGAGGACTAGGATATGGCTGTGCAGCGGTGACATGTGTTCCAGAGCCCAGTTGAGCGGCCGCTTTGGCAGCATCCTTCAGCTTCTGACTTGATCTGGAGGGCAATAATCGTCGCACTGTAGCTGCGGCACCGCTAGAGGTTTCAGATCCAGAGAAACTGACAGGGGATGCACCACCACGGACGACGCGCTTGCTGGCCTTGCGTGAGAGCTTCAGCGGCGCAACGGCCAAATCATCCCGCACCGGGTCTACCAAAGGTGCACGCCCGCTTGCTCCATTCCAGGGAGGCCGGCTCTCGACGGGTTCAGGCTTGCCTTTGGCAAGTTGACGCATGCGCTGGCCAAAAGAGGGCGGTGGTGGGTTGCCTGTTCGGCGAGCCTGAGGCCCGGTGACGATGGTGGTGAGGCCGAAACTTTGATCATGCTCAGGTGCCACAGGTTGACCTGGGATTCGTTCCCATGGATGCTTGACGGCTTGATTTGGTTGATCTTGTAGGTGGTCCCTCGATCGAGATTCCCTCAAAATCTTATTCTTAGGGTCTTGGCTCCTCTGCTTCTCATGGCGCACAGTTGGGATGTGACTGCGTGATTCCTGAGGCGGAGGGGAAACCTGGCGAGCATGTTGAAGAAGGTCTTGCTGAGACAGATCGGGACCCTCGTCGATGGGTGAGACATTCTCCGGGTAGGCTCTGCAAGCGAGACACTGTATCAGCCACGGTACTCGAAATGTAAACCCAATTCTGGGATTGAAGCGGGAATGTCTTCGAGGTCGCATTGTAGGCAGACTCGAGCGGTAACGTAGGAGCACGACAGGCCAGCCGTCTTTGTGAGATGGAATACAAGCGACACAAAACTCGAAGCCACGAGCCAGAATGCAAAGTAGAAGTGAAGCAAACCAAGGTAAATAACCAAGAAAAAAGACCACAAAGAGGAGGTTCTGAACAAAGGACCTTTGACTTACCCGTGTCGTGCAGCCTCCAACTCGGGCGAACTGGGCGGGGAGATTTCGATGGCGGTTGGTCGACCGTACATGTCTTTGGAAGGAGTCTTGCGGCGGGAAGTCGTGGGGAAGTTGTCGTCGTGGTAGAGGGAGACGGAGAGGGGAGAAGACGGGCGGAAGTCGAGATGGGCGTCGGCGTGGCCTGGCGCGTGCGGGTGCGCGTGAGGCTGTCGTGGGTTTCGAGGCGCAGTTTCGCGAGCAGGAGGACCTGGAGCCTCTAGATCGTCAGAGTCTGAGGGAGGGGAGCTGCGACGGGAAGAAGGGCCAGCTGTCAGCAAATGGGTCCAGGTGAGAGGATGGGAAGCGCCATGGCTGTTTAAGCACTAGGTAGCTAAGAAGGTGCCATGCCATCCATATAAAGAGGGCTGATGAAAGGTGGAAGGAGGAGGCTGAAGCTTCGAGGTTGGGCTTGAATTCATGGATGCACGGCACTTACAGTTGGCGATGGTGTTGCTGGTGGTGGCGGTGGTCAGCAGCGCCAACGGGCGGCGGCAGCGGTTGTGGCACTGTCTTTCCGCGTCGAACTTCAAACTTGTAGGGCCCGTTGGTGATGCCGAGGCCGAGGCCGTTGATGCGGTTATCAAAAGCAATTTCCTCGACGCTGCTGCCGTCTCGTCGATGCTGTCCTCGGTATTGTCGCTGTTGTTGTTGCAGTGGCTGCGGCAGCTGGAGGGCTGTGGCAGATTTAAGGCTGTCCCACATGGTGGACATTTCCAGCTGTCAGCGGACCTCCAGGGCGTTTTTCGGCGGTTCAACGGTTCAACGGTCGGGCGCTGGGTTGGCGGTCGATGATATGGTCGGGCTTGGCGGGCTATTTTGGTCCCTGAAACGAGTCGAAGAAGAACGGGATGGGTGGATGGATGGATGAATTGATGGTTTTCTTTCAACTGTATCGCCAGGACGAGTCAAAGGGAAAAAAGAAAAGAAGAAGAAGAAGAAGAACCCCAGATGGATGAGAGAGAGATTGACTCCTCGTGAATCAAAACACCAACAAAGTACAAACCAACAAATAATTACACAAAAACGAGAGCAACGGCAGTGAGATCCAAGGGTGACAAGGCGTCTAACAAGGAGCAGCAGCCCATCCTGGTCTTATCAACTCATAAAGTCATCGCCGTTGTTTACAGCACCTCCTGGCGATCCTCAGCTCTTGATCCCAGCCGGCTTCGCCGTGAGTCGGTTGGTTTGCAGTGGAGGTTGAAATGCGGTGGATGGAGCGAGCATGGATGAGGGAGCATGGGGCATGGGCGCCAGTGTCAGGACAGGATGGGACGGGACTCGAAGCTTGTGAAAATGTTACAGGTTGTTTCTAGAGATGCGGGATGAGTGGATGTAATCAACTAATGCAATTGTAAAGTTGTACGTAGAGAACACAATCATCTTGCTGATGTCAACGACCCGCGCGCTTGTTCCAGAGTTGAGACAAGCGAATGAAGCCATTCAAACATGTGCTGTACCGACTCTGATTGATAGATGCGTGGATGACTGCCGCTGCCCTACTCGCCATGGTCAAACTGCCAAATGTATTTTTATAACCCATGGTTCCATCCCCCAGCAGCTCATCTCGAGAACCCAGCAATCATCTCGAGATTCCCCCTTGCTGCCGCTGCTCATCGTCATCACAAGTAATACCGCCCACCTACCGCAACACCCATGATGGATCCCATAGCAGTTGTGGCGTCGGGGCACTGTTCACCAACCTGGAGATATCTGAAGAAGCTGGCAAGGCAACCTGGATTTGTTTCGGTCGATAATTACCTGGTTGGCTCTTCTATCCCATGTTCTTGGGAAGACGGGTCCCACGACGGTGGTTTCCGTCCAGTTTCTAAAGTCCCACAATCAAAAACAAGCGTGTCCTAAATTCTAATGCAGTAACAGAAAGTGGTTCGTTTCAGATTCAATCAGGGGGTCGTTGTTTGAGAATGAGGTGGCACTTCGAAATCTTTTATTTACTTCTTCCGGACCACGACCAACCAACCATTCAACGCGCGCGGCACCTAAGCAGGTCCTTCGTAGCGCCTCGGCGCGAACCACGGCCATCTTATGGAACCATGGTCATGGAACCATCAACCAACCGAACGTTCTAGGATCGTCGTTCTTCCCTCTTCAGGCTCCTACACCCCTGCAGCAAAGCTCGAGAGTCGAGACGAGACAAAGAACATGTGCCTCGATTTCATCGAAACACCTCGAGCTCTACCCCAGCAACCGCCTGCCGCGGGCTTGGCCCAACTTGGCATGAAACCGTTACATTCGGACGATCTCCATGGGTGTCCCCCTCCGATCGGCAACGCTAGGGACGAGGTGCTCATTTCACATTTCACATTTCACTCACAAGATATCCTGCTTCGCTCGACCCGCAGTGATCCGGTCAACATTACCATGAAAAGCGGGCGTGGGGAATTGCGAAGCTGAGATGGTTTCAACCAGCTTCTTCCATATTCTCAACTATGAGCAAATCCACTCAGTGATCAATTCATGAGGACTCAATTCAAGGTCCAGTATTAAGGCATTATTAGCCTCTCAAAGCTACTTAAGTATCCAATAAACACCGGAAATCTAGCAGTCCCGCATCGCGCTCTAAATTCTCTCCAACTATCTATCCATGGACATCTGTTAGATATTAGGCCTAAGGCCTTAGACTAATGTTATAGAGATATATATTACTTTCAAGACTATTTTAGGGATTATTTAAACATATCATTCTATTTCGTCGGTCTTGAGATTACCTGATCATCATCTCACTTACTCACTGCCAATCCCTCAGCACCGTATCCCCCGGCTTCAAACCCGCCGCCGCAACGCTATACTTCCACAACTCCTCACGCTTCTCATCATCCCCCACCTCATCCGACGTCCAATGCACGTCCGAGCCATTCAGGTACATAGCCCCCAGCGGCGCCTCGATCTCGAAGCAAGCCCGGACGATATCCGCCGCGCTCTTGTACACGGTGCGCAGCGACCCATTGGGGTTGAGCCGAGTCGTCACGGGCGTCACCAGCGGGAAGAAGACCTTGGACATCAGAGTCCGGAACACGAAGCTGCCTTTGCGTAGGAGGTCGGTGCCCATGGCGCCTGGGTCGAGCCCGATGACGCAGATCTTGGATAGCTCTGGGTCTTCGACAAGCCGGTCTCCTAGGTCATGCCTAGAAGAATGTGAGTTTTTATCGCCATAACCATATGGCACTGGGGAGGTTGTTACATGAACATCACCACGCAAAGCTTGCTCGCTGCGTATCGTCGGAAACCCGTCAACCAACCGCCTTCGTCTTGAGGCGTGCTCCATTTGCCCTTGGCGAGTGCCTCTGCGCCGGGAAACAGAGTCGTGTACCCCTTGAACGGGTCGCCGCCGCCAGTCTTGTTGCGCTCATCGTTGATGCTACATTTGGTGTCAGCATAATGTTCCGCCAGCTTGCTGAGATACGCACTCGTGCGACCAACTGCCGACAATGAGGATACGACCCTCATTCTTGTCCATGCTCTGGAGTAGTAGGAGGGTCAGCAGCATGTTGGCTAGATGGTTGATCTGCCAGGTTGCTTCAAAGCCGTCGCCCGTCATGTTCTATTCCAATCAGCTATACAATTCCTGGAACTCATCGTTTAAACATGAGATCTCACGTACAAGTTCCTCGTGGTCCTGGTAACCAGCGTTCAGGATCAAGGCCCTGATGGGAGGCAGTTCGCCAGCCGCAACTCGTCGGTTAATTGTAGCGGCCGTCTCCCTTACACTAGCCAGGGAGCCAAGATCAAAATCACCGACTATCTCATTCTTGTGAGACGCAGGGGCACTCTGGAGGACGCTCTTGAGTTTAGTAGCCGTTGCTTCTTTCCGGACAGTGTATAGCCCGATATAGTTAGAAGCCAGCTCAGGAGTCTTGAGGATGTGTGAGACAATTGCCGAGCCGAGGCCACCGTTGGCGCCCGTTACGAGGATTGAGCCTTTGGGAGATGTCATGTTCAATTCTGGCGATGCTGTTGATCGAAGGTCTTTGATGGTGATGATGAAGAGTTGAGAGCTGTTATAAGAATGCTCGATTGCGAGCACTTATAGCATTTACCACAAAACATGACTCGACTGTTGCACCCTTCTAGTGTTAGTACTTGGCCGGATCTATCACTAATACCTGCTGGGAATTTTGACTCTACACTAACAGCGATGGCTGATATCAGCCACTTCACTTCGCGTGTAAGCCATGGGCGTATGCTCTTCCAACATCACGTGATCTGCCATTCGCATTGGATGGCATTAATGAAATGGAGCTTCACAGTCATATGTTTATTGTTTGTTGATAACCGAGATTACAGGTTTCTAATTGTGACGGTAAGAGTAGCTTGGCTTGACTGACGTATGAAGCAGGGCTAAGAGCATTTACAATACGTGCTCGCTAGTCCGCATTCCGGAGAACCATGTCGATCATTGGTTCAGGTATCAGTAGTTTACTACGCGAAAAGCGTCTGAATACTGACAAAGGGGCTTGTTTGTAAAGGAAGCGAGGGAGCAGGAAGACTATGTAATACAAACCACAAAACTTGGAAGTGCTCAGTATGGGTATTGAAGGGAAAAACACATGAAACCAAGCTTTGTGGAAACCAGCGCAGTTGTATGTTTTTCGAGCATAATGAATATATACAGCGAAACTCAAGAAGCACCCATAGCCAAGCGACTCCATAGACGACTCAGATTACCTAGTAAAAGAGCTCAACTGCATCGAATATAAAGTTCGGGTTTAGGTAAGCATCCCCAGAACTTCCAGAGATGACATCGATGGTGATCGTGTTAGATCCCGAAACAAGCGTCCCCGCCGGAATAGACGCATCGTATACCTCTCCGAGACCGCGGTACGCACCCCGCGTCACGCCTCGGGAATCGATCTTGGTCGGCGCGCTGAAAGACTGCGAGTAGCTGTTGACGGTGACGGACGGGCGGCCGCCGGCAAAGGCAAGCGTGGTTCCGATGCGCAGCGTGGCCGCGGACGAGATGGCGGAGCTGAGGGTGAACTTGATGGTGACGGGGCCGTTTACTGTCTTGAAGAGAGCCATGGGGAAGTTTCCTACGCTGCTTGAGCCGACGGTGTAAGTGACTGGGCCCCAGCTGGACATGCGGCTGTCGCTGGGGTGCATCCGTAGCTGGTTGGCGGCGTTGAGGAATCCTGTTGGCTGTCCGTCCCAGTCGCCAATCTGGAATACAGTGGTGTGCGAGCCGGTCGTGATGTCGGAGGTGGCGGCGATGGAGGAAGATGTAGTGCCACCTGCTGAGACAGACACGCTCTTGGAGGCGACTTTGAGCTCGCCCTGGTACAGAACCATGGTATAGGTTCCAGGAGTCATGGCAGGGGATGTAAAAGAGCCCGAAGAGGAGGCATACGTCCAGTACTGGTAGTCGCTGTTGTACCAGTGAACGACAGTCTTGAACCCAGACTTGACACCAGTAGCCGTACCGCTGACCTTGCCTCGAGCTGAATCTGCAGTGTATCCTGAGATTGACAGATCGGCGAAGAAGCTGAAGTCAATATCACTTTGTTTGGGAATACCAGATCGGCTGAAGACGAGAGCATAGGGGCCGTGGAATCCCTGTCGGTACGCTTCAGTTTGAGCATGGTTGGAGTTCATGTAGAAGGTCAAGGCACTGAAGTCGCCGTTATTGTTGGAGTTGATGTCTCTGAAGAAAGGGCCTCCTGAAGATTTCTCGTAGGAACGTGAAGGATGGGCAACCAGACAAGCATGAATATCCTCGGCGCTGCTCTGGAAGCAGTAGACATCGTTGTCGATGAAACGCTGAGAGGAATAGAACTTGGACCGCGTCTGGCCACTGACAAGGAACACATCGGAGCCCTCAATGGCAGAGCCGCCGCTGGTGTTAGAGACTTCTCCAAATGGGTACTCGTCGGGCAATTTTGACCTGTCCAGGCGGGCAATGTATCGAAGCTCCCCGATGGCGGGTTCGGACTTGGTGTTGGTGGCCATATAGACGGCGCTTTCGCCGGACGGAATCACATAATAATGCGTCAGGTCAAAGTCGCTGCTGCTAGCAACACAAGTAACCTTGATGTATTTGCCTGTATGTTTTTAGATCCTGATGGGGTGTCATAGGCTGGTTCACGTGGACGAACTGCTAATGGTAGTGTATGAAACAGTGGCAGAGCCAAGGCCGGAGGCGATGTGCGAAGTCTGCGACCCGTACTGGTATTCGGTACTGCGATACTTGATCGAGGTGATGGAGCAATCGCTTCGACTGACGGTCACAACGAAGCCGTTTGAACTTCCCGAGTCGATGACATAGCTGGAGGTAGAAGTCGTGACGCCAAAGGCTGCCAGAGCCGGTACGGCGCCCGCCAAAAGAGCAGCGAGATATCTCAGCTGAACCATGGTGGGTGAATGTCAAATCCACAGGTTGCAGAACAGGAAAAAGAAGATCAAGAGGGATGGGGAGTATCAACCAGGCCATCGACACTTGTCGACAGCCATGGGCATTATATGTATTTGCATCCATGGATCTCTGTTTGTCAAGCGTACCATTGCCTCCTCTCCAGCGTAGACTGCGCATTCAGGACTCGAGGTTCCGGCATCGAAAACGGCATCGCGATGTGCGGATTGGAGGAGAATTACAAGTTTGGATGGACGGTGGATCAAAGACCCCGTCAATCCCCTTCATCAGCCAAACGATGTGGTTCGTGGGGCTGTTTGGCGGCGGAGAAACGGCGTAGAATCGGGTATGGTGCAGCAGCTTCACTACCGGCGCGGACCCTTGGGGAAGTGAACCGTCATCTATCTGATGCATCCCCGATGTTCAGGCCCTTCATATAATTCTCGACGTGGTGCGTCACGCGTCAAGCGTCATGGGTCTTGATGGAGCAATTGGTGCCGTCGGGTGGTGAGGCCGGGGTTTCAGGATTCGAAATTGTTCCGTCGAGCGATCGTAGGCGTGGGAGGGTGGCGCCACGACCTACCACGGGCATGGCAAGTGAGGCTCGAAGCTGGAGTGATATTTATACATCCTTCGTATGCTCAAGGCCGTATTACGCCCTTTGCGAGAGGCCCAGAGTCGTCGATGTTGGTTCCCAACAGGCTGCAGAGACTGAAAGCATGAGAAAAGGTAGTCAAGAGGTTACGGGCGTAGCGCGACGGTCCGCGCCTCGGAGTCTCGGACAGCATATGCGAAGAAACGTGACACCTCGATCCCGATTTTCCGATGTAAGTGAGACGAAGTGTGATGAAGCTGATTTACGTCTCAATGACTCGCTTTTCCATCGTCAAGACTGCTGCTACCTTACCCTAACCTCTTATCAAATACTCCCGCTACCATCCAGTCTCTACAATGGACGTCCCTGCACATCGCTTCCTGTTAGTAAACGAGCTATGGGAGATGATTCTTCTGCATCTCGAGCTGCGGACTTTACTCATCTCCGCACCACTCGTCTCTCGTCAATGGCACGAGCTCATCCAAACTTCCCCCAAGATACAGGAGATGGTCTTCCTCAAGCCCATCGTCGCGGAGCCAGTCGCTGGAGAGGTCAACCCAATTCGGAATCCCTTTATCGAGGGTAGGGAACAATCTCGCCGGGAATCTTGGACGCTCTTGGCGTTCGACGAAAGGGTCCAAAAAGCGTATGAGCTCGCCAGAAAGCAAGGCACGCCGCTTCAAACCGCATGTCCCAGCTTACCGCCATCTTTGACGTACCCATTACTCTTCCCCGGAAATGATCAAGCGTTCTACAAAACCGGCAAATTTACCCGCCCCGAGTCCTCTTGGCGAAAGATGCTAGTTCAACAACCTCCTATCACTTCTTTCGGCCTCATACTCTTGAGGGATGATAGTGATGCTACGATAACAGTCAGAGCCGGAAAGGCCGAGTGTCCCGATGGCGTGCGCTTAGGCCAGGTCTGGGATACCTTACGCCATAACATGGGACCGCTCATGAATGATTTTGATGCTATGCGGCTTGTATGGTGGAAACCCACGATTTGCAGTCTTGAGCGTGTGAATTGGCCGTTGAAAAATGAATTGGAACGGCTGTTTGAGGACGGTGCACAGCTGGTGCTGGAGCTTGTGTTCCGAGAGCCTCTTGCAATTACCCCTCGCGAACAAATGAAGGAGGAGTGCTACAGTCCTCTGTGTAAGTGTAATGACTATGAGCCCCTTGACTTCAAACTGAAGCAAACTGGACGATGGGATCATGATGCCCAGCGTGCACTGTAGTATGCCGATGGAGGGTGGCGTTGACCAAGGTAGAGCCTGGAGGATAAGAAGCTGGTATATGGCATCGTCAGACAGCGGATAGAGAAGCCCGAAGATACTCGACGTACCAAACTTCGAGACTCAATGGATCACACATATAGCAAGCGCCATGATTTGATTCGTGGGTAGTATTTCGATATAATTCCACTTGATCTAAGGTAAATCAATGTCACTGTAGCCGGGGCCTTGAACCGCGACTGTTGTGCTTGACATTAAGTACCCTGGACTAAATGTAACGATCAAAGGACTGAGCATCGCGTTGTAGATGAAGCACTTTACAGCAGGTATGCCATCACGAACACGTCTGCCAGAAGCACTTGGTGTAACGTACCCCAAACGCCTGTCCCTGGATATAAGAGTTTTTGAATACTTCATGTCCCAATACCGTCATCTAACTAATAATCCCAAATAACCATAGATACCCAAAAGCCAGCAATGAACAGCACAATAGCCCTACTCATCGACCCCTTGGGCCCCATACTCGCACTACCACCACTTGTCCCCTCGCCGTGAGCACTCCCATCGTTCTCAATGCGAAAGTCATCCGTGTGCCCAGACGGCGTGCATTTCGTCCCTGCGGCGCACTGCATCTCCACGCTCCACCGCCCGCTCGCACACCGCTGCCACGAGCTCGTCATGCAGTTCCATTGGCCCTCGGAATCGCACGATGCGCCGGCCGTCTCGGCGCGGCGTAGGATGGAGGCGCTGGTGTAGCCTGCGGTAGGAGTCGCCACAACGTGTAGGATGAGAAATAACAACAGGAGGAGGATGGTGCTGATGGTTGCTGAAGGTATGTGTAGTTGTTTGGCGAGACGCATCTTGAAATACGGATTCGGATCCGGATCCGGAGCCGATCTAGATCAGATGGCCGGAGGTTGTGTGGGGAACCCGGCGAGGACTCCTTTCTTAGGGCTGGGCCGACGTCGAGCACAAGGGACAGTAAGATCTTTAATTTTCAACTTCCTGCTGCAAAAACGAGAATATCCTCTCCGAAATGCCCCCCTGGAGGAATCCTCGTGCTATTTAAGTACACGCAGACCCCATACCGCCTCGCTCCATCTCCCCATTTTTGAGTGAATTCCTGTTGCTGCCCAGCAGTGGGTCGACCGGACGTGGATGAGTCCCATTGGAGCGCACGACGAGAAATTCCATGGTGGTGAGATGGCATCCGCGGCGAGGCGTCGGTGCTGTCACACTGCGTGATTTTATGCCTGGTTGGGCTTTACCGTGGTGATGGGTTGACAGCTGTGCAGCTCGGGGTGGAGGTTGGTACATGTATGCAGATCGAAAAGGGCTGCGTTGTGAAGCTGTCAACACCCCGTCCTGGTTTGGTTTGGCGGGATGCGTGATTGTATCGGGAGAAAATCATGTAACGAGAAAATGTACGATCGATTCAGCAATTTCAATTTGCTTATTGTCTCAGACCTACCTACTTGTAAGAACCGACAATTGAGTAAGTCGCATGTCATTGGTAGTCGTAAATTCTCATCACTCAGTCACAAAACAACAACATATATTCGAGGAACAGTTGTCTTTCACTGTGGACCAAATTGCCAGCAATAAGTTTTCTCTGATCCTGCCAGAGTCGATCCCTGTTCTTCAGACAACCACCCATCTACCAGTCTGCTGGACCATCACGCGACCACCACGAAGCCACTACCCAACACCCTCTCTTCTTGAGATCTCCAATATCACTCTGTAAACCCAATAATTGTCCCGTATCTATCACGGATTGTCCCATCCCCCAAACTGGTATCACCCTTCATCTCCCGAAGCTTCTTGGTCATATTGTGCTTCCTCCAGAGATAGTAGCCCAAGCTCGCCAAGGCAATCGTGAAGACGATCGACAAGACCACAGCCGTGACGATGGCGGTTTGCTTGTCCACTTCGTACTGCGAGGGAACGATGAAGGTTCCGTTCGCGACGGCGTTGGGATCCCCGCGGAAGGGAATGAGAGTGCGATCCATCTGGTATTTGGCCGAGTCGAGTTTGACTGAAGAGTGTCAGTGAATAGCTGCGAAATTAATCAAGTTACATTAGGAATCGCTTACCTACCGTGGTAGTTTCGTCGTTGGTTCTTGTGTGAAGACGTGGGTTTCGTGAAGAGCAAAGTGCTTCGTGCTTCAGAATCGTGCTAGGCGAGAAGCGAAGAGATTGCCTGCAATTCTTGACTTTGGTTGAACTTGCGGCTGTCGCAGAGGAGCAAGGAATGTTGATGGTGAGGTTTTCGTACGGGAGATAGACAGATATCTTTATATGGTAATGGGGCATTATCGCCATAGAGCTTCATATTGTAAGGGGCTACAACCATCATCTGTCTGCTCACTAACACCTTTGGCTGAGCTCACCTAGTATTGTTCTATATACGCCACCAAGCTTTGTCTGCAGCCGGTTTGCTGAGCAACCAAACTGACTTGTCGACTTTCCTCATCATACCTCGTCCGGCTTGCACATCTAACTGGTCGGCGCCAAACCAACATCCATGGATGTCAGCTAGGCGTGTCTCAGGACACTAGACCTTCGCACATAAACGGGCTTGTTTCAAGAGACTTTGTTTGAGAACCTTCTAAAAGGCTTCTGAATATTACTCATTACATCTTCTACAACGCGTCCCAGCGCTTGGTCTGCGTGGCCATCATATGTGATATGGCCGCATGCTTCCTGGTGTATCTAAACCCCCCCTATATCTGTACAAAGAAGAAATATGAGGCTTTGCGCCTCCAAAATGCTATGCCCGAAATGCTCTTTTCCGATTTCCATGCTGCCTGGCTTTGCCCATTAATCCGTTATTCAAACACATAACTTCTTGACTCGTCATTTTCCCACGTGAAAGGTACCGCAAATTTGGCGGGCGCGCTTAGACGCCCCGGAAACGGGCGGCGTTGGTGCCGTTCCATGATGGGTAGGTGGTATGCCACTTGCCATCGTCGTAGGATGGGGGTAAAGCGGAGGATTCAGACGTCAGAGTGGTTGATAGAGTTGCAGTGAGAAAGGTTGTGGAGGAAGTCGTGATGAAGGAAGTGGATGAAGTTGAGGTTTCGCTAGAGTATGAGATTTCATGAGTCGCGGCTGGGACCATGGTCGAAGTTGTCGTCGACTCTCGCTGGGTGGTGGTTGTGTGCGAGGTCTGAGTGGTGGGCTCAGAGGCGTGGGCGGAGCTCAAGACGGTAGCGGGAAGGTCGATGGTCGTCTCGGGGAGATCGAGTGTCGTCTCCGGCAGCTTGGATGAGGATGTCGTCTTGGAGGAGAGGGTCGTGGTCGATCGAGTCTCTGTACTCCTGGTAGAGGTGGTAGAGCGGGTAGAGGTGGTAGAGCGGGTAGAGGTCGAAGAGCGGGTAGAGGTGGTAGAGCTTATAGATCTTGTAGAGCTGGAGCTGGTAGAAGTAGGCTGAGGCACGACGGTAACTGTCCGAGTAATGGCTTCGTCCACGCCAACGACAGAGACGGAAATAGTAGTCGAATACTCCTTGGTAACGGTCTTGGAAGCCGTGACGGTTTCGACTTCTGGCTCGCCAGCCCGAGTGATTGTCGCAGTGATAGGCTCCTCCGTCTGTGTCCTCAATACGGTCTGAATAACCGTCACAGTTCCATCGCCATCCTCATCGCCACCGTGCTTGCCAGTTTGACCTCCGTTGCCGCCTCCGTTGGACGGGTCGTCTTCGCCTGGCTCCAGGGGCACGACGGAGTATGCCGGCTTCGAGGCAGGTTCCCGACGGTGAACCTTATGTTGAGGAAGGGCGAGAGCCGTTGTGAGAGAAGCCGAGAGCGCCAGGACGATGGAGATTGAGGCGCGCATGTTGTCGCGGTGACTTCCTCGAAGGAAGAAGTTGAGTGCGAGTTCTTGATAAGACTTAAGTCGGTATGGTGGCTGAGACAAGACGATTTGCTACTTGGATTGGAAGATGAGGTTGATATTCAGGTTGAGTGACGAGAGAGTTGTTGTGCAAGAGTTGAAGTTGTCACCAAACGATGCGGACGCGTGAGAGAGAGACAGTAATGGTGTTTGTCAGTGAATCACGCTCGGCAAAAAAAAAGTGAAGATCGACAGATGCAGTTTCTACGAATAGATGTGAGAGAAATGGAGAGAATCAACACGCCGGTCCTCTGAGACGGTTTTAACAGCTGCATTCTTCGAATTACAGATGGCTGGTAAACGCAAATTGCTGGTGGTTGGAGTGTCGCGACCGCGGTCCGCGCTAGTCCTACCCTGGCGAGCTTGGCAGAAGACGGCGCCGCTGGTTGGCCGAGGGAAGGGGACTAGTAGGGATACTTCACCAGCCACTCGCATTTAAAGTCTCCGGCCGAATTCATTGGCTGTTTTGCCGTCGCCAATTGATCACCTTCTGGTTGAAGGCGTCGAAAGTGGCATGGTGAAGCGATGACAGGCGAGACAGTGCTACGCGGGTGGCAGCTTCGAGCCGAGATTTAGATCAGATGCAGGGGCGATTCGGTGTGCATCGGTTGTGCGCCGGTTGTGCGCCGGTTGTGCACTTGTGCATCAAGGCATACTTGAGGCTCAGTGTGAAGATTCCATCAATTGCGTAAGTTTGCCGTGGCGGTGCACGCGTGTCGCAAGGCTTTCAGCGTCGACCGGGGTGAAAGGTGATGGGGAGGTAAAGTGGCTGGTGGCGGGGCAATGGACAGTGATAATAGTGGATGATGAGGGGCATGAGGGGCAACGAACAGGCGTACTGGGAGCGAGATTAATCATGTACCTAGGTATTTGTACGAAGACACAGACGACTTCCCAGATGCATCGTCAGCTGCTAGCAGGCGCTTAATTTAGTCTTTTCTTCTGTGCTTGCTGGGGTGTTCGTGCAGGCCCCCTCCCGAGTCCGATCCGATGGATGCGTGCTGCGCCGAGTGCCTTAGCTGTGTCCAGCTGTGCGGTTTTCTTACAGCACAACATCCATGAATGGTGGGTTAGTTAGTGGGGGGGGCCCTCCTCTGAGAGGCACGTTAAGGCGCTGGCGCTGGCGCTGGTCTTGTGGATGACGTCCACTGTGTCGACTCCTCCTCCTGCTCAGCCACGGGCCGAGCAGCCATGAGCACCAACTTCTTAGGGTCGCCAAGCATCGTCCTCCACCACGGCATCCTACACCATCCTGCATCAGTCATGGGCTTGCATGCACTTTCCATGGCCCTGTCGCCCCTTGAAGCCTGACGTCTTTTCGAATAGGTACTTAAGGAAATCATCTGCCTCGCGCCCGTCGTCACCGTCGTCGCTCCACCTTGAAACTCTCACTTTCACATCGTGACTTAAGCCCGTCGTCGCACACCAGACCTCAGCTCTCGGCTCTTGCAGCACTACAAAACTAGATCCCCATCTCAACATGTCGTACCAGCAAGGATATGGCCCTCCGTATGGCCGTGAGTACTATCCCGCCCCCTCTCCTTCCCCCACCATCTACGCTTGATACGCAGCTTTGCCCAGCATTTTTTGGAGTTTGCGCCAAACTACCCAATCCACCAGACCTAACCAGACCATGTTTAGAACAACCACCACCACCGCAGCAGGGTTACGGACATCAATATCCTCCTCAGCAGGGCCAATACCCCCCGCCTCAGGGCCAGTACCTTCCTCAGGGCGGGCAATATGGCGCCCCTCCCCCAGGCCAATACGGTGCTCCTCCGCCTCAACAAGGTGGCTACGGGCAGCCACCGCAGGGACAATATCCTCCCCCGACGTCGCCGTACCCTCCCCAGGGTGGCCAATATCCTCCTCCGGGCCAATACGGCGCTCCTCCACCTCAACAAGGAGGTTACCAAGCTCCGCCTCAGCAATATGGCGCGCCGGCGCCGCCACCGGGCCAGTACGGCGCACCTCCTCCACAGTCCTATGGACAATCGCCCGCTCCTCCCGGGCAGTACGGTGCCCCCCCGCCGGGAGCTCACGGAGCTCCGCCACCTCAACACTTCGGTCCTCCGACCCCCGCCTCCCCGGGCTACGGCGCCCCGCAGATGATACAGTGGGATGCCGGGCCAGCTGCGCAAGCCGCGCGCAAGGCCATGAAGGGGTTCGGAACAGACGAGAAGGCATTGATAAGCGCATTGGCCGATAAGGACCCTCTTCAGATTGAGGCAATCCGCGCTTCTTTTGAGCGAAACTTCAGTCGCAAGCTTGTCAATGACATCAAAGGCGAAACCAGCGGATGGTTGGAGTATGGCCTCGTTCAAATGGCAAGAGGCCCTCTCCTCGCCGACGTCCACAACCTCCACGATGCCATGTCGGGCCCTGGAACAAAGGAGCTTGTTTTGAACGACGTGTTGCTAGGGAGGTCCAATGCCGATATTCAGGCGATCAAAAGCGCATACTACCACACATTCCACGATAAGCTCGAGAATGTCGTCAAGGGTGATCTGAGCATGAAGACAGAAAGGCACTTCTTGATCGTCCTAGGTGCCAAGAGAGCCGAAGACTCGGCACCCGTCGACCCTCGGCAAGTGGACGATGATGTAATGGCGATTTACAGGGCGACCGAGGGCAAGATGGGGACCGACGAGATCCTAGTCTGCAGCATATTGAGCACAAGAAACGACAACCAGATACGTGCCATCGCGCATACATATCAGCAGAAGTTCCGACGTGACCTCGAAAAGGTTATCAAGAGCGTAAGTTGCCCAAATCTCGGCTACTTGAACATTGACCTAACAATGAATAGGAGTTCTCCGGTCACATGGAAGATGCTCTACTATTCCAGCTACGCCAGGCCACCGACAAGTATATGCACGCCGCTCAGCTTCTTGAGGATTCTATGGCTGGCATGGGTACCAAGGACCATCTACTCGTCTCCCGCGTCATTCGATACCACTGGGACCGAAATACGCTCGCCAACATCAAGGGCGCATACCAAAAGCGATACGGCAGGTCCTTGGGAAGCCGCATCAAGGGAGAGACGTCGGGCGATTACGAGAGAATGCTTATCGCCGCTATCGGCGAGCCGTACTGAGAACACAGCGATTTATGATGAGTACGCCCTGTACAAGAGAAGGCACTGGGGACCAAGGGTTGTCACAATGGGATCGAGACCGGGCTTCAGGATACGATCACGGCCGTGATTTGAAGGGGGGATTAGGCGTTTGGGCTTCGCGGATACTTGGATCGATAAGTCTTTTAGTCTAAGCAACAGCCTGTGGTTCAGAGGGGAATTCCTCAGGGTGGTTACCTTGTGTAGTAGCTAGAAAGTACCTGGACTGAATTAAACAACCCAATTATCATTCAACCGCTTGACTAACTTCAACTAATCTGTGAAGTTGACATAGACAAGGAAAAATGGCTTTATAATTTGTGATCATGGTGAGGTGGCGAGTTGGGGGCGCAGGGACATTGGAAGAATAACAATTCTATGAGAAATTTAGGGATCTATTTGGAATCTGGTCGTAAGTGAATTGAGGCACATCATGGCAAGTTCTCATGCCGGTGTCATGACGGCAGCGCCCCATGACGATGAATGTTGGATCGCGAGTCGGGACGTGGCGAGGTGTTGACAGGCGGGCAAGTGGAAGATAACACGGGAATGGCTGCCAGCAAACACTGTTGCTTCTCATAACAGGTAAGTAGTAACTCACCTCCGCGGCCTAAATTATCTTCAAAGCAGATTTATGAAGACTTAGGGATTGCTTTTGGGATCACTTTAGGGATAATGTAATAGGCATTGTATCCTAAAATTCTGTCAATCTTAAGGGTCCTATAATGCTTATCGTGTACGGTGTTTTCTTCGACGGGCATCCAATGGCGGGCTATTATATCGACGCGGTAACACGACCACCTACGAAGCCTGAAGTACTCCTGCGAAAACACCCAACCTAAACCGCCAACTTCTTAAGAAACCAAGACCTACGATACATTGAGGCCTCCCTACAGATCTTCTTTTCACGTATTCGCCACCATGTCTTGTCAGTCCCTCTGACCTCCCCCTCCCTTCATCCGCTAACCTCCATCGCCAGTTCTCAACACCACCGCAGCCCTCCAGCACACCACGCCCCTCCCGGCCTCCATCCCCGCGGCCAACGCCGTCGCGCTGCTGCACAACCACGAGTTCTTCATCACTTGCGACCCGCACAT